>CM055123.1:136881009-137126009 GCA_029206835.1 Rana muscosa
TCTGATGTGGCTGCTGGAAACAGTAATGTGTACTGAGCATAGGCATCTACTAGCTGTGGCCTGTATAACAGACAGTTTAACTTCCGTGGGACTACAAGTACCACCAACCGATCTGTATGGGTGTTGTTTAACAGTAATGTCCTTAACTATGACAAGGGCTATGCCCGCTCACCACTCCAAATATCAGATGGATAGATCACAGTGCAGATGATGAGAAGACTCCAGCCGGAACTCTCTGTCTGTGTCTTTGCTCTGTAAAATGGCGGCCGCCATGCTGCGCTCACTGGAATCTGGGTTGCAGGTGTCTTTGGATGATCCAGAACACCCGCCGGTCCGCTGCACTGAAGAAGCGATGCTGTCCGCAGAGATCCCTCTGGGTATGGCTGTCTGGCTTCCCCGCTGTGTAGGCCGCAAATCGTCAGCAACTCCTTGTCACACAGACCTCCTGCTGGCAGTCAAAACAGTGCCCAGAGAGAGCGATCTAGGCCGCGCCTGCCCTTTTTATATCCTCTCCCAGCAGTCTGTTCTGTGCACTCCGCATTCTGTTACTTGTAGTTCAGATCAGTCCTGCTGGCAGTGTCACTTCCGCATTCTGAACTACACGTTCCATGATGCTTTGCCCTGAGTCCTCACACAGGAAGAAAAGAAACACACACATAGAGTCCAGCATACACTAGAGGGAGCCAACCCCATGATAACAACAGAGAAATTGTCTCTAAGTTATGAGCACAATAGCTGACACATGGTAAATTGTGCCACTGGTAATATAATAGTATGTATGTTTATAGTTATATTATTAGTTATAGTGCACCGTAGGACCTTTGTTGCCGAAAAGTTTGTCCGTTTGCAGAGCGAACTTTTGTCCGATGAAAACCGAAAAGTTTGTTGTCAAAATGTCCTACCGTGTGTATGGGGCTTTAGGGAGGGAATAAAGCATAGATAAGCTGACACTGAGTTCCAGTGCCACAGTTTCAGTGCCAAACTTCCTGCCAGGGAGAACCTCCGTTCCAGGCTAGTTGGACAACATTTAGAAAATCACTCCATGACCACAGATCTTCAGATCTCTGACACAAAGACAGACGCCACATCATCCTCAGGGGCCCCTGTAACTGGACTTTGCTGCAACATTCATCTGGAGGTGTGACGATCTCACAAAATGAACACATGCCTAGAGCATTAGTGCAACCATTTTGTTGGGACTGGCGTCCATGACAGTTTGTTAGCTAAACCTTGTACATTTGAATTGAGCCCTCCAACCCCCCCCCCCCATCCTGAAGGAATTTGCAGCTTGCTATTTCAGAGGGTATCTGGAATTTCAAGCTTTCTACATCAAACATCCCTTATCTCAGCAGAGGAAGCTAGGTTTGATAAGGGACTTAGCAGTTCCTGACCGGTCGTAAAGCTGTCACCTTTGTAAAGCCTCAGAGTTATAACAGGCCAGGGTCGTAAAACCCTGAGTGACCCTCAAGCTTACCCAGGAAGAATTGAGTATGGAAATTCAACATGTTTCCTAACTTCCAAATAATAAAACACACTGTCATAACATAAATATATTCAGTCTCCTCAGAGAATTTGTAACGCGCCAAGTCCAGACATGGATAGGTTAGGCCATAGGGAACCCGAGTAGTGACCGTTATTGCCCCTGGGTCAACTGGAGCTGACAGGTTGGCCATGTTTGGAGTCAAATGAAAAGTTAAATAACACTGAATAAGAATATGAAGATTGTTAGTGTGTAAAACGTACAGTTGCAGAGTTATGAAAATGTATCTCAAGAAGTGCACATAAGGTAGGCATGAGTGGGGCACCTCCCCGGACCCCACCCCTACATTAGAAGGACCCGCCGATTGGGCACTGATCACTGTCAACACCCCCTGGAGTTTGAGAGAAAAAGGAGCTCTCAGAGAGCACAAGCAGTTCTCCTTTCACCATCAAACAAGCAAGATCTGTGGAGTTCCCTTTTAACATTTAAGCAGGAACCTTCTGCAAGTTGAGAACCGGATTCATCGATCGAACGCTGATCAACATTTGGACATTTAATTGCAAGTATTCTTCTACTTCTAATTTCTACCTTAACCTTGTGGCTGTATAGTATTATCTCTTGAAACATATCTTTCTGTAACATTTTATTGCATCAACTTGACCCTTTTCAAAATAAACCCTTATGTTGAAGAGTGTTACTCTTGCCTCTGAAACTCTTAATGCAAGCTATAACGAACCTGCCTCTTGAAGAGCGCTACTGTAGGGCTCTGCGCAGACCTGTCTGTGGTGACAGTGTAGGCTGCAGACGCTTATTCTAAAATCATAATTGGTATTGTTGAAATCACGAGTATCCCCTGGCTTGGCGTTGTTTAAACCGGGGTGGTGGCAGAGAAAGGGTTAATTGTGACATTAGCCCGGTAACAATCGCTCTCAGGCTGCTGGCACTCAGATTGTCGTCCCGCAAGCTGGAAAATCTTTGGGCTGGACGCAGCTGAGAGGGGCATTGTTACGCAAGTGACAGCGTAGTGTGAGGTTGGCCGGTCCTTCGACGCAAGATTAGCGTGGAGGGCGGGGATCTGACACGTGCGTTCGTCACATTTGGCTGGCAGCGTAGCGGGATAGTTTTGCATTGAGAGTATTCAGTGCATTGTTAGGAATTAGCCCTGCACTGAAGGATTGTAACCTTTGTGGAAACAGTCTTTAGAGACAAGCTGGTGCATATTTATTTTATTTTTTATTGTTTATGTTAAAGAGAGACATACAGCAACAGCTCTTTCCTACCCCTTTTTCCTACCTCTGCTTTCTTTGCTATCTTTTCTGCTTGCAAAATGTCTGGGTTACCAGCATATAAGAAGATGAACAAAAATGAACTGACTGCTGAGTGTGCAGGAAGAGGAATTGACGTGGGTGGCAAAAATCGTGAAGGCTTGATACATGCCCTACAGGAGTTTGATATCCAGGCAAACCAGACCCTGGAGGAAACTGACCCAGAAGGGGTTTCCACTACTCCAGAGGCCAGTGGATCAGAAGCGGCTTCACCGGATGAGCCAGCAGTAACTGACACTGAAATACCACAGATTGTCACCTCCAAACCACGGCCTGAGCAGGCCAGTCTCAGATTGTCTGTAACCAGCATAGACTCTCCTCAAGTGCAGGAAACGCTACAATGCCTTAGGGAGACGGATCCTATGGTGTACCTGCAGCTTCTCGAACGCCAGGCTGAGCGAGAGGAACGCCAGGCTGATCGTCGTCACGAACTGGAGATGGCTAGGCTCCAGCAGCAGCGACAAGTTCAGAACCCCGGATCCCTAGAGCACAGGGATGCCTCTCTGCCAGTGATCCCGGCAGCTAAATTTTCTGTTATGGAAAAGGACAGTGACATTGACGTGTATCTACTGTTGTTTGAAAAAACTTGCCGTCAGTACCATCTGCCCCCAGCACAATGGGCCCGGTACCTGACGCCAGGGCTATGAGGGAAGGCCCTGGATGCTTATGTTGAACTGTCAGAAGGGCAGTGCAACGATCATGAGGCCCTGAAGGCTGCAATCATCCAAAAGTTTCAGCTAACCCCGGCAGTGTACCGGAAGCGTTTTAGGTTCTTGCAAAAAGGGCCTGGGGACTCATATCTGGATGTGGAAAGTCGCTTACGCACCACATTCAGGCAATGGACTAAAGGCATGAATGCCGATTTTTTTGAATCCCTGGAAGATCCTATGATTGAAGATCAACTTTTGCACATCTGTCCTGCGGACGTCAGACAGTTTGTGTTGGAGCGAAAGCCAACCTCTGCCAAAGTAGCAGCAGAACTGGCAGATACCTATATCCACTCTCGGGTACCTGATCATCGCAAGGCTCCTCCGAGTGGCTGGAAAGGAGGGAAATCACACGTGACAACCTCTCCTCTGCCGGCCAACCAAGTTCCTCAGCGGTCGGAACCTGCAGTTCCTGGTGCAAAGGCATCCCCGACTGACAACCGCAAATGCTACACCTGTGGGAAAGCCGGACATCTCAGGAACCAGTGCCCTGAGCAGAAGAAGCTGACATCACCTGGCCATCCGGCCAGCCACCCTTCTGCTGTGATGTTCATCAGTGGCAATCCTCCAGGAACCAATGCCAACTTGCAACCCGTCATTGTGGGTCACCGGACTGTAGTGGGCTTTCGTGACACCGGAGCTGAAGTCACTTTGGTCAGACCAGAGGTGATAGAAGAAACAGACATCATCCCAGAAAAGTTTCTCACCCTCAAGGGCGTTGGGAGAACCCGTTCCTGTGTGCCCCGTGCCTATGTGTTCCTCGATTGGGGTGCCGGAAGTGGGATGAGGGAGGTGGGTGTCTCGGAAGAGATCCCCACTCCTGTGTTGCTGGGTACTGATTTAGGCCCCATGCACTCTCACTATGGCCCTGCTGAGAGCACCCAGGATGCTCCCACGGAACTCTCTGGATCTACTAAGGTACTGTTTACAGATGTTGGGGTAATGTCTGGGCAACCTGTGGATGGACAGAGGGAGGGGGAGGGTGAATTTGAAGTGCAAGGTCCCCCTGATGTACCAACAGGAGAGGAGACCCCCTTGCTTGGGAAGTTCAATGATGTATGTTCCAATGACACTGCAATGGTAGATGTTAAATATGCTGCTGAGGCTGATGATGATGATGGTAATGATGATGGTAATGATGATAATGTATTGCCAGTATTGGTGTGTACTCGCAGTGCGGCTAAGGCGGCCGAGGTGCAAGCTTTGATCGCAGAACAGCAGGAGGAGATCTCTGGGCCCTCTCCCTGTTCTGACTCAGCGGACCCCACCTCTGGTGAGCCTCAGCAGCCGTCCTTGTTTGCCACAGGACTGCTGGCTGGGACTTGTGGTTCCGCCTTTGAAACAGCACTGCAGACAGACCAAACACTAGCACAGCTCAGGAGTTCAGCTGAGCGGCCCCCAGCAGAGAATGACAAACAAAAGGTATACTGGGAAAAAGGGAAGCTGTACAGGGAAAGTCTGCCTGCAGAGGGGGATGAGGCTGACACAGGTAGCAGGCAGCTAGTTGTACCCAGTGCATTTAGAGGACAGCTGCTAAAAGTGGCTCATGAGATTCCCCTAGCAGGGCACTTGGGGATCAAGAAGACCAGAAGTCGGTTGGTGCATAACTTTTACTGGCCTACGATGCACACTGACATAGCTGACTACTGTCGGTCCTGTGTTACCTGCCAGCGAGTGGGTAAGGCAGGGGATGTACAGCGGGCTCCGCTAAAATCTTTGCCTGTGATTGACGAACCTTTTAAGAGGGTGGCGGTGGATATCATTGGGCCTTTGCCCATCCCTAGCAGTTCAGGCAAACGTTACATCCTGACAGTTGTCGACTATGCCACTCGCTATCCAGAGGCGGTGGCTCTCTCCTGCCTCCGGGCAGACAAGGTCGCTGATGCTCTGCTGGGAATCTTCACAAGAGTGGGGTTCCCGGCCGAGCTCATTAGCGATCAAGGCCCTCAGTTCGTGTCTGACTTGATGCAAGCTCTCTGTCGGCAAATACCGATGACGCATATCATGGCTAGTGCCTATCATCCACAAACCAACTGCTTGTGCGAGCGTTTTAATGGTACCCTGAAACAAATGTTGTGCACCTTTGTGCACTCCCAGGGCAAGGACTGGGAACGATATCTGCCTCATCTGCTGTTTGCTTATAGAGAGGTGCCTCAGGAGTCCACAGGCTTTTCGCCATTTGAACTTCTGTACGGACAAAGGGTAAGAGGGCCACTGGACCTAATCCGCGAGAACTGGGAGGGCAAGATTGCCGACCCAGAGGTCTCTGTTGTGGATTACGTCCTAAAATTCAGAGACAGAATGGAGACGCTGGTGGGAATGGTGCGGGAAAACATGGGAAGAGCCCAGGCCCGGCAGAAACAGTGGTATGACCATAATGCTAGGGAGCGGACCTATAGTGTTGGTCAACAGGTGTATGTTCTGCTTCCCCTGCGGAAGAACAAACTCCAAGCAGCATGGGAAGGCCCGTACACCATCACCAAGCGTCTGAATGAGGTCACCTACTTGGTCAGGTTGGGAGAAGGGAGTAGACGGCAGAGGGCCATTCATGTGAACATGCTCAAAGCCCATCATGAGCGCACGGCCTATGTCATGCCGGTCTGCAGCAGGCCAGAGCCTGAGGAGGCTGATCCACTTTTAGACCTGTTAGCTGACACCAGGGAGGTTAACTCGGAACTCCTGATAAGCCCCAAGCTGACCCCCACCTAGATACCTGGACTAAAGAGAGTGCTGGCAGTACATGGTAGCAGGTTTACAGGGAAACCTGGGAGGACGCACCTCGCTATCCACCAGGCGGACACGGGGGCACGTCCTCCTATTAGACAGTCGGCATATCGCGTCTCCCTGGAGGTGCTGGCCGACATGAAAAGGGAAGTGGAGGAAATGCTGCAGCTGGGGGTGATTCAGAAGTCCCACAGCGCCTGGGCATCCCCAGTAGTCCTGGTCCCCAAAAGGGATCAGACGACCAGGTTCTGTGTGGACTATCGGAAGCTGAATGTCATCACCACTGCAGATGCCTACCCCATGCCCAGAATCGATGAGTTGTTAGATAGGTTGGCGGCTGCCCACTATATAACAATCATGGATTTGAGCAGGGGGTACTGGCAAATTCCTCTGGCCCCTGAGGCTCGGGAAAAGTCGGCTTTCATCACCCCATTCGGCTTGTTCGAATTTACCGTCATGCCGTTTGGGATGAAGAATGCCCCAGCTACCTTCCAGAGAGTCATGAATGACTTACTGGAGGGGCTGGAAACTTTTGCCGTAGCCTACCTGGATGACATCGCTGTGTTCAGCCCTACCTGGGAAGAACACCTGGTGCACCTGTCACAGGTCCTGGACCGGTTGACAGCTGCCAATCTGACTGTCAAACCCAGTAAGTGTCAGATCGGCATGACTGATGTACATTACTTGGGACACCAGGTAGGAGGAGGCACCCTGAAACCCGAGACGGGGAAGGTTGAGGCCATCCTGGCCTGGCCTACCCCCCAAACCAAGAAGCAGGTTATGTCTTTCTTGGGGACCGCTTGCTAATATAGGAAATTTGTATGTAACTATAGCAGCTTGGCCAAACCGCTGACTGACCTAACCAAAAAGAAACTGCCCATGGTGGTGTCCTGGACACCAGAATGTGAGCAGGCATTCCAGGCCTTGAAGGAGGCGCTGGCCAGCGCCCCTGTCCTACAGGCTCCCGACTTCACCCGTCACTTCCTAGTGCAGACGGATGCCTCTGCCTATGGATTGGGTGCAGTTCTGAGCCAGGTGGATGAGGCCGGAGAGGAGCATCCCATCCTCTATCTGAGCCGGAAGCTGCTCCCCAGGGAAGTAGCATATGCCACGATCGAAAAGGAGTGTCTGGCGATCGTGTGGGCTCTCCAAAAGTTACAAACGTATCTTTATGGACGGCATTTCACTGTGATCACTGATCACAATCCATTAAGCTAGCTGAATCGTGTTTGTTCTGTCTCAACTACAAAGCGATAAAGTTCATCTCCAGGTTTAAGTAGGCCTTACTCAAGCTGGTTTGATATTCATCCCTTGCATCGATACAGGCAGTTTAACTCAATGAATAAACTCACAGTTAGGACGACAGACGATGAATCCTTTTGAATGTTCCGTTTAATGATGGATATTCATAGGTAGAAAAACGTTGCAGTTGTAAGCCACATGTAAGATGTTAGCATGGAAGAAATACAGGAGTAATGACCAGAATCAGGAAGTGGAGGAGATATATAAAGAACTACGGTGAGAGAGAGAGTTCAGCTAGAAAGAAGGGGACAGATCTTAAAGACACAGAGCAAGAATAATCACATAGTGTAACACAACACTCCCCGTCTGAAATCTTTAGATTTCATAACCTTAAACTAATATATATATTTTCAAAAAGTCCAATACTGACGAATGTCCTGGAACCTGTAATAAAAAACATGCAACAAGCAAATAATAAACGTAAGTTCAACAGGATGAAGAACATAAAGTCACAGTATGATGTCTTCAAATAATTCCAAAGTTCTGAGTAGAACCTGTAGATGGCAGCAATGTACTCCCCGCCGTGCCAACAGCATGGCTAGTCCTTGCACAAGTCACTCACCTGGCAAAAGGAGTACTAACTCTGTAATTGGTCGACTAAAGGTTTGTGTCGATCCTCCCTTGGTTACCTTGACTTCTACCTTCCGGACTTTGTTATCGTCGCTGGGCATAACTTTTAGTAATAAGACCCATAGGCCACTCATTCCGACAAACTTCCTTGTCTTTTAGAAGGATGAGGTCTCCAACCTTAAGATTCGGCTTAGATGCTTGCCATTTGTTACGACCTTGAAGGTGGTGAAGATACTTTTTCTTCCAGCGATGCCAGAACACATTGGCTAGATGCTGCACCTGCTTCCATTGATGCTCGTAATGGTGTGACCGCAGCTTCTGTTTTGTACTTACAGAAGTGTGGAGTGAGGTGTTCACAGTTCTTATTTCCTTATCTTCAGGGTTTACTAGCCCATAGGTGGTGTCAATAGGGAGTAAGTAAGAGTCCTCACACAGAAACCTTGGAGGTGACAGCCATAAGCTGTCCTGAATAGGGATGAGCTTCGTGTTCGAGTCGAACATACGTTCGACTCGAACATCGGCTGTTCGATCGTTCGACGAAGATCGAACGATTTGGGCCGTTCGCGCCAAATTCGAGTGACGCGAACGGCCCACAATGCACTACGCCATCGCAGTGTCATCCAGGCGCTGTGATTGGCCAAGCATGCACTGTGACCCCGCATGCTTGGCCAATCACAGCGCCGGCAGCGAGGAGAGCAATGATTGGCCACAGGCAGGATGCCTGTGGCCAATTATTGCTGAGGGTGTTTAGTACACGCCCCACACTATAAAAGGCCGCCAGCACGGCGGCCTAGTGTAGTGTGTTCCGGAGCAGGGATAGAGCAGCATAGGCAGGGACAGTGACTTTTATTTCTTTCTTGCTTAACCTGGATTCCTTTAGTTTAGGGAAAGAGAAGGATAGGTAGGGAGAGTGTCAGTGTGTTTTGTGCTTGTGCTATATTGTGCTTAAAAAAAACATTTTTTCTAGGGACAGAAAACTGTAGGTAGGGAGAGTGTGTCAGTTTCTTTCACTGTCAAAGTCCTTGTTTCCAGGGACCTGGAAGGACAGTGAGTGAATTCTCCTTGTGCTAAATTGTGCTTAAAAAAAAACATTTTTTCTAGGGACAGAAAACTGTAGGTAGGGAGAGTGTGTCAGTTTCTTTCACTGTCAAAGTCCTTGTTTCCAGGGACCTGGAAGGACAGTGAGTGAATTCTCCTTGTGCTAAATTGTGCTTAAAAAAAACATTTTTTCTAGGGACAGAAAACTGTAGGTAGGGAGAGTGTGTCAGTTTCTTTCACTGTCAAAGTCCTTGTTTCCAGGGACCTGGAAGGACAGTGAGTGAATTCTCCTTGTGCTAAATTGTGCTTAAAAAAAACATTTTTTCTAGGGACAGAAAACTGTAGGTAGGGAGAGTGTGTCAGTTTCTTTCACTGTCAAAGTCCTTGTTTCCAGGGACCTGGAAGGACAGTGAGTGAATTCTCCTTGTGCTAAATTGTGCTTAAAAAAAACATTTTTTCTAGGGACAGAAAACTGTAGGTAGGGAGAGTGTGTCAGTTTCTTTCACTGTCAAAATCCTTGTTTCCAGGGACCTGGAAGGACAGTGAGTGAATTCTCCTTGTGCTAAATTGTGCTTAAAAAAAACATTTTTTCTAGGGACAGAAAACTGTAGGTAGGGAGAGTGTGTCAGTTTCTTTCACTGTCAAAGTCCTTGTTTCCAGGGACCTGGAAGGACAGTGAGTGAATTCTCCTTGTGCTAAATTGTGCTTAAAAAAAACATTTTTTCTAGGGACAGAAAACTGTAGGTAGGGAGAGTGTGTCAGTTTCTTTCACTGTCAAAGTCCTTGTTTCCAGGGACCTGGAAGGACAGTGAGTGAATTCTCCTTGTGCTAATTTGTGCTTAAAAAAAACATTTTTTCTAGGGACAGAAAACTGTAGGTAGGGAGAGTGTGTCAGTTTCTTTCACTGTCAAAGTCCTTGTTTCAAGGGACAGAGAAGGACACCTGAAGGTAGCCCTTATTGCTTTTTTCCCATCTCCCTGCAGGCCATCTATTAGAATGTCTGGAAGGCAAACAAGGAGAGGCAGACAGTCAGGAGGCAATAAAAGAGGGCAAGCAGGCTCTGTGTCTGGGGGCAACAGTGCTGGTCGTGGACGCGGTGCATTGTCATCAGCACATGGCCATGGGACACGCTTGTCCTTCTTTTCGGCAGCTGGACATGTTGAGCCACATCATGCCGAAGACTTGGTAGAGTGGATGACCAAGCCCTCCTCCTCCTCCTCATCCTCTCTCACCCAGGCTCAGGGTACTGGAAAAGCAGCTGCCAAAGCGTCCTCTTCCCTGGTATCAATGTCAGACTCATCATCAGTCACTCCTTCCCTAGACCCACCATGTCCTCCTCCTGAGGAGTCCCCCGAACTGTTTCAGCACAGTGTTGGGTACATGCTCCAGGAGGATGCCCAGCGTTTCGAAGGGTCTGATGATGAAACCCAGCTAGAGGAAGGCAGTAGCGTGAGAGCAGACAGAGGGGATGCTCAAGAAGGACACCAATCTGGCAGTCATGTTCCAGCAGCTGCAGCATACTGCCAGATTGGCTCCAGTGATGAGGAGGGAGGTGATGATGAGGTCACTGACTCCACGTGGGTGCCTAATAGGAGAGAGGAGGAGGAGGAGGATGAGGAGGAGGCACATCTCCAACGAGGCAGGATGCCCTTTGGTGGCCAGCGTAAGGGCAGTACACCGACGGAATCACACCGCAGAGCTCCGCCTGTGCAGGGCGCTGCCTCTGCCCGTCATTCAAAAAGTTCTTTGGTGTGGGCCTTTTTTGAGGCTAGTGCATCAGATCGCACAGCTGCTGTTTGCAACATATGTCTCAAGCGTATATCGCGTGGCCAAAACATCAGCCGCTTGGGTACCACATGCCTGACCAGACATATGTTGACCTGCCATGCAGCTCGTTGGCAAGCCTACCTCAAAGACCCACACCAAAGAACAAAGCGGACCTCTCCTTGCACCGCATCAGCTGGGATCTCCAACCCCACTATAACTTCAGTCCTCTCTGAAACATGCACTGAGAGGAATGAAGGTGTAGAATTAGGTGTGTCACAGCCAAGTACTTGCGGCCACTCTGCTAGCAGTACACCGACGTCCGATTCTAGCAGGCAAATTTCCCTGCCCCAGCTGCTGGACCGTCGAAAGAAGTTCACTCCCAGCCATCCACATGCCCAGCGGTTGAATGCTAGCTTGGCTAAATTGCTAGCGCTTCAACTGCTGCCTTTTCAGTTGGTAGACTCGGCCCCCTTCCGTGAGTTTGTGCAATGTGCGGTTCCTCAGTGGCAGGTTCCCAAACGCCACTTTTTCTCACGGAAGGCTATTCCGGCTCTCTACCGGCATGTGGAAGGCAATGTCTTGGCCTCGCTGGACAGGGCGGTCAGCGGTAAGGTGCATATTACCGCTGACTCATGGTCCAGCAGGCATGGACAGGGACGTTACCTTTCTTTCACGGCCCATTGGGTCACTCTTTTGGCAGCTGGGAAGGATGCAGGACAAGGTGCAGTAGTGTTGGAGGTTGTCCCACCGCCACGCCTCCAAAATGCTACTACTGGTTGTGACACACCTCTCTCCTCCACCCCCTCCTCTTCTTCTTCCTCCATGGCCTCTTCCTGTGGTTTGTCCTATGAACCAGCGGTGCTCCGTAGCCGTTCACGGGGCTACGCAAGTACGCAGGCAAAAAGATGCCATGCCGTGCTTGCGCTGGTGTGTTTGGGGGACAGAAGCCACACTGGGGCAGAGGTCCTGTCTGCTCTGCAGGGCCAGGCCGAGAGGTGGTTGACGCCACGCCAGCTTAAGCCAGGAATGGTGGTTTGCGACAATGGCACCAACCTCCTCTCCGCCCTCCGACAGGGACAACTGACCCATGTGCCCTGTGTGGCTCACGTCCTTAACCTGGTGGTGCAGCGGTTCTTGGGCAGGTACCCGGGCTTACAGGATGTCCTGAGGCAGGCCAGGAAAGTCTGTGTGCATTTCCGCAGATCTTATAATGCCAGTGCTCGCCTGGCTGAGCTGCAAAAGGAGTTGAACCTGCCCAAGAACCGCCTTATATGTGACATGCCCACCAGGTGGAACTCAACGTTGGCCATGCTGCAGCGGCTGCACACGCAGCAGAGGGCCATCAATGAGTACCTGTGCGACTACGGCACCAGGACAGGGTCAGGGGAGCTTGGTTTTTTTTCTCCACGCCAGTGGGGCATGATCAGGGATGCATGCACTGTCCTGGCACCATTTGAGGAGGCCACGAGGATGGTGAGCAGTGACAGTGCATGCATCAGTGACACTGTACCTCTTGTCCACCTGTTGGAGCACACGCTGCGTGGAATAATGGACAGGGCACTTGAGGCAGAACAGAGGCAGGAAGAGGAGGACTTCCTTGCCTCTCAAGGCCCCCTTTACCCAGACAGTGTTCCTTCTGTCCCACCCATCGCACAGGAAGAGGAGGAGGAGGAGGAGGAGGAGGAGGAGGATTGTGTCAGCATGGAGGTGGAGGCTGGCACTCAGCATCATCAGCAGCAGTCTTTTAGGGATGATTTACAGTCCCAAGAAACCAGTGGACTTGTACGTGGCTGGGAGGAGGTGGCTGCGGATCATGTCGTCCTTAGTGACCCAGAGGACTCCGGAGCGAATGCCTCAGCAAACCTACGCTGCATGGCCTCCCTGATCCTGCAAAGTCTGCGGAAGGATCCTCGTATTCTTCGGATCAAGGAGAGGGACCATTACTGGCTGGCCACTCTCCTTGATCCACGGTACAAGGGTAAGGTTGCGGACCTTATGTTACCGTCGCAGAGGGAGCAGAGGATGAGACAACTCCGGGAGGCCTTGCAGAAAGGTCTGTGCAACGCGTTCCCAGAGACTGGGAGGTTACAAACTCCTGGTCCTGGACAACGAGTTGCTGAGGCTTCGGCCAGTCAAAGAAGGAGCGGTGGGGAAGGTGGCCGTCTGACCGATGCGTTCAGACAATTCTTTAGTCCGCAGCCCCAAAGTATGATCGGTTCCAGCAACCATCGCCAGCGTCTGATAAACATGGTGCAGGAATATCTAGGGGCAAGGTCAGACTTGGACACCTTCCCCACCGAAAATCCTCTGGCTTACTGGGTCTTGAGGATGGATCACTGGCCAGAGCTTGCACAGTATGCAATTGAGCTACTGGCCTGTCCTGCATCCAGCGTTCTTTCGGAACGCACATTCAGTGCTGCTGGAGGATTTGTCACGGATCACAGGGTGCGCCTGTCCACCGACTCGGTTGATCGACTGACTTTCATCAAGATGAACCAGTCTTGGATCACCACCAGCTACCACACACCTGATGCTGATATAACAGACTAATTGATTTTAACATGTCACATCCCTTCAAGACTGATGCTGATGCTGAGTGCCTGTGCTGTTATGTTGACTGGCTATCCTCCTCCTCCGAGTCCTCAATGATACGATTGATGATGATAGCTTGGAAGATCATTTTTGTTTATGGGTGCCGCCACCAGTGGCTAAGGCCCAATTTTTCAGCCCCTGTTTTACAGGGGCGTGTAATTACAATTTTTTTAGCAATAATTTGCCATAGGGCTCATTGCTGTGCTCCAAGTACAGTATCTGTGAGGGGTTGGAGTGTTGTGGCACCAGTGCCTAAGGCCCAATTTTTCAGCCCCTGTTTAACAGGGGCGTGTCATTACAATTTTTGAAGCAATACTTTGCAACAGGGCTCATTGCTGTGCTCCAAGTACAGTATCTGTGAGGGGTTGTAGTGTTGTGCCACCAGTGCCTAAGGCCCAATTTTTCAGCCCCTGTTCAACAGGGGCATGCAATTACAATTCTTGATCTAATAATTCACAGCAGGGTCCATTGCTGCACCCACCAAGAGTAACTCTGAGGGCTTACAGTCTTGTGGCAACGCCACCACCACCACCACCACGAAAGGCCCAATTTTTCAGCCCCTGTTCAAAAGGGGCATGTAATTACAATTCTTGATCTAATAATTCACAGCAGGGCCCATTGCTGCACCCACCAAGAGTAACTGTCAGGGCTTACAGTGTTGTGGCACCAGCACCACCATCAAAGCCCCAATTTTTACTACCACTGTTCAACAATTATATGTAATTAAAATTCCTGATATAATAGTTGACAGCAGGGCGTTCCAGCACCAACCAAGAGTAACTGAGTGCTTACAGTGTTGTGCCAACACCAACAACTAAGGGGCCTATTTCTGCAGAGTATATACGGCAGGTCCCTACTTTCAAACATCCAACTTACAAACGACTCCTACTTGCAAACGAAAGAAGACAACAGGAAGTGAGAGGAAATCTACCCCTAGAAAGGAAAATTCTCTCCTGTAAGAATAAATATGGGAGAAAGGGGTCTCATCTGTACTGATGCTTTATCAGCAATCCTTGTTTCAAGAAAAACACCACATTTCAAAAACAGTTGTCATTGGGACGGAAAGTGAGGTGAAATGTTCTGAACAGGGGCACAGACAGCAAAACAAATGTTACAGGGGTGATAACCCTTACCTATGTTTCCCAAAAAGTTTAAAAATAGATTTTTGGGCTGGAGCTACACTTCAACAATGTACCTGTTCAAAATTACAAACAGATTCTACATAAGAACAAACCTACAGTCCCTGTCTTGTATGCACCGCCTGTATACGGCTGTTCAGAGTATATAGGGCCTTTTTTATTTTATGTGCGGGGTTCCCCTTAATATCCATACAAGACCCAAAGGGGCTGGTAATGGGCTGGGGTAGGGGGTCATGGGGTAGCTATGCCATTTTTCTTAAAGAATTTCATCCATATTACCGGGACCAGACATTACATTAAAGCCGCAAGCAGTTTTAAATGGCTTTTTTTTCCTTTAGAAGTGTCATTTTGTGCAGGGACAGTTCTAAACACGGGAAACACGTGGCACTTCACAGGCATACTTTAGACACCCCCCAGGTACGATATTTAAAGGAATATTTGACTTTTTTTTTTTCACTTTATGCATCATTAAAATGACTGCTCCCGAAAAACGACCGTTTTTAAAACTTCTTTTTGCATTGATACATGTCCCCTGGTGCAGAACCCGGGTTCCCAAACCCTATTTATGACAATAACATGCATAATAGTTGTTATAATTAGCACTTTAGAATTCGAACGTTCGCATCCATTGTATTTAATAGGGTTCTAATGTTCGTTCGAACTTTCGGTCCGTTCGCGGGTTCTGGTGCGAACCGAACCCGGGGGTGTTCGGCTCATCACTAGTCCTGAAGAGCGGCAGGTGACACGGCTCTGGTCCCACAGTCAGCTGGGTTGAGTTCAGTGGGAACGTGATGCCATTGACTTGGTAGAGAGAATCTCTTGATACGTTCAACCCTGTTGCTGACGTACACATAAAATTGTTTTGTTTGGTTGTTTATGTAACCAAGTACTACCTTACTGTCTGTATAGAAGGTGAAAGAATCAATTCTAGTGTCCATTTCACTTCGTATGACCTCGGCAATTTCTACTGCTAGCACGGCTGCACAAAGTTCAAGTCTTGGTATGGTATGTGCAGGCTTGGGAGTGAGTTTTGCCTTGCCTAGGACAAAACTACAGTGTGATTCTCCATTCAGTTCAGAGGTCTTCAAATAGGCTACTGCAGCAATAGCTTCAACTGATGCATCAGAGAAAATATGAATCTCTCTCCGGTTAGCAGTTGAAATGGAACCCGGAACATAGCAACGGGGAATCTGAAGATTTTCTAGTGACTTCAAAGAATATCTCCACCTTTCCCACCTGTGTTGATTCTCACTAGGCAAGGGAGTATCCCAGTCTATGTTCTCAGTAGACAACTGTCTTAGTAAAATCTTACCTTGAATGGTAACTGGAGCAAGGAAACCCAGTGGGTCATAGATGCTATTCACCACGGACAGGACTCCTCTCTTAGTGAAGGGTTTGTCACAAGTTGACACTTGGAAGGTGAATTTGTCTTGCTTGATGTTCCACAACAAACCCAGACTTCGCTGTACAGGAGGCACATCTGTACTAAGTCAAGGTTTTTTAGACTAGTGGCATAGTCCTCAGAGTGAAAGGCATTCATAAGTTCCTGGCTGTTGGATATAATCTTGTGCAGTCTAAGGTTTGCTACAGACAGCATCTCCTTTGTTCTGGTGAGAAGATCAATTGCTTCTTTAGTAGTTGGAAAGGACTTAAGTGCGTCGTCAACGTAGAAGTTTCTTTCAACAAATTGACGGGCATCAGATCCATATTCAACTTCTCCAGTCTGAGCTGTTCTTCTTAGCCCATAAGTTGCCACTGCTGGGGAAGGACTGTTACCGAAGACATGTACCTTCATGCGATAATCTATAACTTCCTTGTTGAGGTCATTGTCCTTGTGCCATAGAAACCTGAGGTAGTTTCTGTTGTCTTCTCTGACGATGAAGCAGTGAAACATCTGTTGAATGTCGGCCATTACTGCTACAGGCTCTTGTCTGAAACGAATCAAGACTCCTATTAGACTGTTGTTCAAGTTGGGTCCAGTAAGGAGCATGTTGTTAAGAGAAACACCTTCGTGCTGGGCACTGGAATCAAAGACAACTCTGATTTGGTCTGGTTTGCGTGGGTGATACACGCCAAAGGATGGAAGGTACCAGCATTCTTCTCCCTCCTTTAGTGGGGGAGCAGGCTCTGCATGATCTCTGTCAAATACATTTTGCATAAAGTCCACAAAGTGCTTTTGCATCTCTGGTTTCCTGCTTAAGTTTCGCTTTAAGGAGGAGAATCTACTGATGGCCTGCTGTAAGTTGTTGGGCAATCTCTCTCTTGGGAGATGGAAGGGTAGGGGTGCTACCCAGTTATTGGAGTCATCTTGAAAGAACTCATTGTCCATTACCTTGATGAATTCTTTGTCTTCCATTGAAGGAGCCAGTATGTCATCTTCACTGGTTGCATTAAACACTGTAGAGCCGAAGTCGCCATCATGGCAGGAGAAAGGGCTTGTGTCACCTGAGATACCATGTTGCCATTTGTGGCTGGCTATCTTCTCTTTCACCCAGTAGTGATGTGGGCATGGCTCAAAGTAAGTGTTTCGGCCATTTGGCAGAACATTTGTCTTGAATGACGAAATGTTGGTAGGTCTTTTCATTTTGCCTATGCAGACATTGCCTATGATGACCCACCCTAGATCCGTGCGCTGGGCAAATGGGGCATCTGGGGGTCCACTGACTTGTCTGTGTACCTTGTGAACTCTTAGAATGTCTCTTCCTAACAGAAGAAGGATCTGAGCATCTTTGTCAAGCGGCGGTATCTCATTTGCTATTACCTTGAGGTGAGGGTGATGGAAAGCAGCAGCTGGAGTAGGGATTTCTTCCCTGTTAGCAGGTATCTGATTGCACTCAACAAGTGTAGGTAAGGGTAATTGCAAGTTACCTTTTAGAGAAGATACCATGAGTCCATGAGCCCTTCTTCCAGAAACCTCTATAGTTCCACTACAGGTACCCAAGGTGTAAGGATGAGCTTCGCCTTTTATTTCAAATAGATTGAACAATTCCGATTTTGCAAGTGATCGATTGCTCTGATCGTCTAAGATAGCATATGCCTTTAGAGACTTTTCTGGTTGATCCTTGTGGCATATGTTCACCAAGCATATCTTAGCACAGGACTTACCACAGCGGTCTTCTCCACAAACTTCAGTGCAGGATGAAGAAATGATGGTAGAATTAGGCACTTGGTCTGTATTCTCCCCGCCATGCGTTAACCTGGGAGGAGTGTTGGCAGGTTGTGCAGAGCTGGGCTCAAGAGGATGGAGGGCTTGCACATGTTTTTCAGAGCCACACTCTATGCACTTGATGGACACATTACAGTCCCTTGCAAAATGTTCTGTAGAAGCACAGCACCTGAAACATACCCTAAATGTCTTTAAAAGCTCCTTGCGCTCTTCCAGAGGCTTTTTCCTAAAGCCGATACATTTTTTGAGGGGGTGTGGCTTCTTGTGTATGGGACACTCTCTGTTAGGGTTTTCAATCTTCCTACTCTGTTTGTTCGTGGCCAGAACTGTGGTAGGAGTGGGAAGGATGTCAGTCTTTTTCACGGACACTGAGCCTCTATGGTTTCTATAGTTGCCCTGAAGACTGGTACTCTTAGGAAAGGGTGAGAAGAGGCTGTACTCACCGTAGGAAAAACTTGGATCGTTCTTGGTCTCTGCAATTTTCCTGATGAATTCACAAAAAAAAGAGAATGGAGGGAAGGAAACCTTGTTCTCTCTTTTGTATGATGACCCTAGTGCAGTCCATTTCTCTTGCAAACCATACAGGAGCTTGGAGACAATTGGGTTTACCCCTCTTGGAGTGTCAAGGTAACTGAGTCCAGGTAGTTTTGGGTCAGTCTTGGCTAGCTGAAGCTCAAGGAGAAGGTCACTCAGTCTCTGGAACTCCTTGTTGTCCTTACCGGATATCTTTGGGAAAGTTTCCAGACGCATGAACAAAGCATTTTCTATAGCTTCTGGACTGCCATAACTTTGCTCTAGTCGCTCCCATGCAGCTGTGAGACCTGCAGTAGGATTGTCCATGAAAACCGATCTTAATGGCTTAACACGTGCAGCAGATAGAGGACCAAGCCATTTGATCAGCAGATTCAATTCTTGATCAGCTGTAATGCCAATATTGCTGATTGTAGTTCTGAAGGCACATTTCCAACTTCTGTAGTTCTCAGGTTGGTCATCAAAACTTGTAAGACCAGTCTTTGTGAGCTCTCTGCGAAGCATGTACCTCACAAACTCTTCTGTCTCAGTTGTCTCCGCCTTTATGTGAGATGCTGTTGGTTGTATGGTGCTAATTGCATTATCTTTGACATTGTTGTTAAAGGACACAGGGAAATATGGTGCAGCAGATGCATCCAGGTGAGTTGCTTGCTTGAAGTCAGTTGTTCCAATGGTACGTTGATTCAAGGCTGTACCGATGACTGGAGATTGATGACTTGCCTGAAGCTTGCGCTGATGCTCTGTGACGTATGAAGGCAGGCAAGGTAGACAGGTAGGAAATGCAGTGGAGTGATTTTGAGTGCAGGAAGTTGCTGGAACCTCTTTAACTTGAAGCTGTGATGGAGTCTCTATGTAGTCGGGAGCATTGGAGACAATGGAGTGTGCACTGCAGTGGCTTAGGACATAGTCTTTAGTGCATTTGGGGGGGTCTTCCATATCTGCTATGTTTAGGTTAATGCTGTCTTTCTCACTTGCACCTTCGTCTGCACTGATAGCTTGCTGTAGGACCCTTAGCTTTGCCATAGCTGCGTCATGTTTACACTGTTCATTTAAGGTTTCCATTGTTGCTCTTTGACGTGCTGACTGCGCTTCCAACTCTGCTCTCTGATGTGCTGACTGCGCTTCTAACTCTGCCCTTTGAGCTTCCAACTCTGCTCTTTTTTCTGCATATGCCACCTGCACTTTGCTGGCTTCCACTTCAGCGCGGGCAATAATAAGTCGCTCACTGAGTGTTGAGTATCTTGAACTATGGGATCTTGACGTGTTTTTAGAACGTCTGGTGGAAACAGATCTGTGAGATGCAGTGTCCTGTAACAGCTTTATTTTTGCTTCTGCCTTTAATCTGGTTTGCTGGATAAAACTGTCTCTTTCAATATTAAGACTGTTGACGCGGTTTAATTGCGTCATCGCATTTTCTGACTTCATGTTTTGTAAGACATTAGTGAATTTGATGCTGGTAAGCTGATAAAGCTCATATGAGGCAGAAAGTTGTTTAATGGCGCCCTCTAGTGTCAGTAGTTCACATTCAACAGACACTGTATTGGCTTCAGCAAGGATTTTCTCCCAGACTAATTCCAAGCTATTTGACAATTCAGTCCTTGAAGCTTCATAATTCTCCATTACTTTCCAAGTGGGTTTAACTGAGCGTTTGGGTAACTCAGTTTCTTCAGGAACTTGTGAGGAAGGAGATGTGAGTTCACATGCAGAAGCTTGGTCACTCATGATAGCAGACTGACTGTGAAAGCAGGCAGGATCTGTGTGCTGAAAATATGACACTGTGCAGATTGTCTCAGGCTATAAGGCTGCCATGTGCTGTTCTGTTCCTTCTGTCTTGCTATGAGGGCAGTAAATCTTGTCTGTTTCAGTACTGACATGCAGAAATCTTGTAATTAGGCTGTGAAACTCAGTTTTTCTACTGTTCTGTCTCAACTACAAAGCGATAAAGTTCATCTCCAGGTTTAAGTAGGCCTTACTCAAGCTGGTTTGATATTCATCCCTTGCATCGATACAGGCAGTTTAACTCAATGAATAAACTCACAGTTAGGACGACAGACGATGAATCCTCTTGAATGTTCCGTTTAATGATGGATATTCATAGGTAGAAAAACGTTGCAGTTGTAAGCCACATGTAAGATGTTAGCATGGAAGAAATACAGGAGTAATGACCAGAATCAGGAAGTGGAGGAGATATATAAAGAACTACGGTGAGAGAGAGAGTTCAGCTAGAAAGAAGGGGACAGATCTTAAAGACACAGAGCAAGAATAATCACATAGTTTAACACAACAGTGTTGCTGGGGAGAATGGTAAACTCCTTCGGTGGAGCTTAATTCTGCAGGAATACGATTTCACCATCCAGCATAAGAAAGGCAGCACCCACCTCAATGCTGATGGGCTGTCCCGTCAAGCTGAGCCCGCAGGAGACGGTTGCGTCAGGAGGGAAATTGTAGTTCCCTCCCATGCAACCACTTAAGGGGGGAGGTGTGACGATCTCGCAAAATGGACACATGCCTAGAGCATTAGTGCAACCATTTTGTTGGGACTGGCGTCCATGACAGTTTGTTAGCTAAACCTTGTACATTTGAATTGAGCCCTCCAACCCCCCCCCCCCATCCTGAAGGAATTTGCAGCTTGCTATTTCAGAGGGTATCTGGAATTTCAAGCTTTCTACATCAAACATCCCTTATCTCAGCAGAGGAAGCTAGGTTTGATAAGGGACTTAGCAGTTCCTGACCGGTCGTAAAGCTGTCACCTTTGTAAAGCCTCAGAGTTATAACAGGCCAGGGTCGTAAAACCCTGAGTGACCCTCAAGCTTACCCAGGAAGAATTGAGTATGGAAATGCAACATGTTTCCTAACTTCCAAATAACAAAACACACTGTCATAACATAAATATATTCAGTCTCCTCAGAGAATTTGTAACACGTCAAGTCCAGACATGGATAGGTTAGGCCATAGGGAACCCGAGTAGTGACCGTTATTGCCCCTGGGTCAACTGGAGCTGACAGGTTGGCCATGTTTGGAGTCAAATGAAAAGTTAAATAACACTGAATAAGAATATGAAGATTGTTAGTGTGTAAAACGTACAGTTGCAGAGTTATGAAAATGTATCTCAAGAAGTGCACATAAGGTAGGCATGAGTGGGGCACCTCCCCGGACCCCACCCCTACATTAGAAGGACCCGCCGATTGGGCACTGATCACTGTCAACACCCCCTGGAGTTTGAGAGAAAAAGGAGCTCTCAGAGAGCACAAGCAGTTCTCCTTTCACCATCAAACAAGCAAGATCTGTGGAGTTCCCTTTTAACATTTAAGCAGGAACCTTCTGCAAGTTGAGAACCGGATTCATCGATCGAACGCTGATCAACCTTTGGACATTTAATTGCAAGTATTCTTCTACTTCTAATTTCTACCTTAACCTTGTGGCTGTATAGTATTATCTCTTGAAACATATCTTTCTGTAACATTTTATTGCATCAACTTGACCCTTTTCAAAATAAACCCTTATGTTGAAGAGTGTTACTCTTGCCTCTGAAACTCTTAATGCAAGCTATAACGAACCTGCCTCTTGAAGAGCGCTACTGTAGGGCTCTGCGCAGACCTGTCTGTGGTGACAGTGTAGGCTGCAGACGCTTATTCTAAAATCATAATTGGTATTGTTGAAATCACGAGTATCCCCTGGCTCGGCGTTGTTTAAACTGGGGTGGTGGCAGAGAAAGGGTTAATTGTGACATTAGCCCGGTAACAATCGCTCTCAGGCTGCTGGCACTCAGATTGTCGTCCCGCAAGCTGGAAAATCTTTGGGCTGGACGCAGCTGAGAGGGGCATTGTTACGCAAGTGACAGCGTAGTGTGAGGTTGGCCGGTCCTTCGACGCAAGTTTAGCGCGGAGGGCGGGGATCTGACACGTGCGTTCGTCACAGGAGGTATCTCCATTTTTAACTAATTATAATTGTGTATATGTGCACTATTCCACCAGGATTTCTATTGGGCCCTTTGCTGATCATACATGTTTGTACATTGGAGGTATGCACTGTTATTAATCTCTTCTTATATAAAGCTTGTATTATTTCTATACTGGTGTGCAATTATTTGCCTATGGTCAATGTTATATGCTGGTTGCAGTAGTTCTTCTGCTGTCAATTACTTTGTTCATATTTCTGATTATTTCTCAGAAAAGGATTCCCCTCTGTTTAAAGGCCCTGTCCTGGGTGGAGGCACTGCCAACTTTAATATCAAACCCACTCTTCCACTTAGTGAAGGTTCTGGTTCTCTCTATTTACCTACAGGTTTAGCACAATATTCTGTTTGGGGAGGGCAATCTCTCTTAATACCCCAAAAAGAAGGCTACATATGCTTTGCTGCTTTTCCAATAGAAATAGGACAATCTACAGCTAAAAGACAAAAATCATACAGAGAAGCATGCCGGCCTAATGCAGAAAATGAAAAATTTTATTCAATTTAAAAACAATCACCGTACTCACATTTACAAAATGGGTGATAAACATAGAAAACAGCCTGACAAATTAGCGTTTCCCTTAAATGCATCTTTGCTTTCTGCAATGTCACAGACATGCGGTGGAGGTGCTACTGAGAATACCCATTTACAACATCAATAGGACCACATGGTTTGGAATATCCCACGGAGTGATGCACATCTTTCCTTTGATCTACCTCTGCTAGTCACTAATTGTGAAAGAATGAAATCATAGGATACAGGTTTTCTATTAAACTTTGCAACTCCATGTCTTGGAGATTTGAAACTCAATTCCATTACATCACTTACTATGCTGTTACAAGTAGGGACTTAATCATATTTTAACATGCTTATAAATTACACCCCAATGCTGCTTTAAAGCACATGGGTTGCAGTGCACCACGGTGTAAGGTAACTACTGTGTGTTGTTACATCAGAATCATCAGAACATGTGCTGCATGTACTTCTTGTAAGGTTCTTGTGAGTTGAGTTGTCCTAACGCATCGCACAATTGCATGTGACACAACATGCATTAACACAACGCATGGGGATGCCAAATTGTGGATGAACCCATAGAGGGAAGATATTGGTCAATGCTCTAAAGAAGAGCACTTTAATCTGTTCCCTGGTGTCTTTTAAGGATTTAGAAAGCCTACATTCCATAAGTAGTGCATGCTCACAGAAGAAACACTAGATGGCATCTTAGGACAACACATTCTTGAAAGGAAAACAGTAAGGAATGATAGAAAATAAATAATAAAAGGAAAGAAAAAAAAAGAAAAAAAGTTCACATCAGCGGGGTGATGTGAAATGTTTCATATTCCTATTTCTGGCCTCAAATATCTGTGTGCTAAGTATACCTTTTGTTTAATTCTCATAGGGGAGAAAAGACTCGGGACATTTGAGGACACATCTGAGGACACCAGGAACCCACACCTCATAAAGAAGGGGAACTCAGCACACCACAGCCTGAGGATGTGGAGGGAGGAGATGTGTATGAAGTGGGCGAAATAGTGACTATAACAGGTCAGTGTCTGAGACCACAGCTTCAGGTAATAGATGTATGCCTGCATATTTATAATTCATGTTTTTAATTTTTTATTTTAGGTGATGTGGATGTTGTGGAAGAAGAAACTCGTTTCACCAGTGCAAGTGCAAACATCCTCACCCGGGACATAATAGTTTCTAATCGTGATTTAGAGCTGATAAAGGAAAAGATCAATGATGTAGAAAAAAAAATGAATAACATCATTGATGTTTTAGGCAGAATCTAAAAGAATTGTACCGTTTTTTTTGTGTTATTTTTTATTTTAAATCAAGTTTTTAAGTATTTTAATAGCCAAATTTTGAAGATGCACACAGTGTGTTAACATGTGCTATCTGCCATCACGGGATATCAATGTACGCGTTTTGTGGGTGCAACCCCTTCCTCGCAACTCAAGTAGGTGAGAGGAAGGAGTTGCACCCCCGAAACACGTCCATTGATCCCCCATGATGGGAGATAGCACATGTTGACATTAGGCATGGGATCAGGAGGAAAATCGACATTTTCAACTTGTGTGCAAATTTGTGTCCATGGTAAACATGAAATAAGACATGACACTCATCTTTTTTTTGTCCCTCCTGTCCTTACCAACCTGGCCTCTATAGAAATGGATGAAGAATGGACAGCCGCACTCAAAAAAAACTTTTGGTTGCCTTTATTGTAAAAAATGATGAACAATGCACTACAAATCACAGCAAGCAGGGATGGCAGCTGACGCGTTTCACACTATAATTTAGTGCTTACTCATAGGCCTCTACGTCAAGGACTGCTTCCGTCGCTACCGCACCATAGTGAACTATTAGTCTAGGGTACAGCATGGCACAGTATAGGGGTCAAAAACAATTATGCAAGGGTCTCTAAAGATGTTAGGTAGTTAGCAAACTATCACATTTTGATTCAATATTATTTTATTCGTTTATATAAGTATTACAGGGATTTACGGGGCGTGGCTACGGCATGCACGAGTGAGGACGTGCTCTCTCAGAGCTCCGTGAGGCCCGCGCTCTAATCGGCACATTCGGCGGCTTTTAGTGGGGGAAATACACCGCTGCTCGGATGCCTGCAAAGCGCAAACCATCCCCGCACCCACAGCAGACACCTCGAGGCCGATCCGGATCACTGGATAACTTCTTTGAGACCCGCAGCAGAACGGCAGGTAAAGCTAAGATGGCGTCCGGCGCCCACGCTGCTAGGGCTGCCTCTCCCAACAGCTCCCCGCACTTGCCTGTGCACACCCTGCCTTCCCTTCCTTCTCTCTCCGGCTCTGTAAGCATGGAAGAGCCTGCACATGGAGGTGATCCCTGGGATGATAACGATATCCGTGCCCACATCCTCTCCCTCCCCACTAAGGCTGACTTGGAGAGGTTTACTAGCAGAGTGGAGATGGCTTTTAAAAAGGACATTGAGGCCCTGCAGGCTGACACTGCACATTTGGGTGATAGAGTGGAGACTTTGGAGGCACAGTGGGATGAGACTGCTTCAACCCTGCAGGACCTCTCTGATCACTGCAAACAACAAGATCGCAGGCTTGAGGCCCTGCAAGATCAAATGGATGATTTTGAAAATAGGAGTCGCAGGGTTAACATCCGCATCAGAGGCCTGCCTGAAGCCACTGGCCCCAGAGATATCATCCCCACCCTACAAGGGATCTTTAAGCAAATTCTAGGCCGACAGGCACCTGAACATTTTGAAATCGACCGCGCCCACAGAGCCTTGCGGCCCCCCTCTGATGATCCTGATAAACCCAGAGACATTATCTGCAAGCTACACAAATACTCGCTTAAAGAACGCATCATGAATCAAGTTAGGGGAGTCAGATTTGTGGACTTTGACGGGGCCAGGCTGACATTTTTTCCAGATCTCTCCAGACGCACACTGATGCAACGCCGAGCTCTTAAGCCACTGTTGGCGGCTCTACAGGATGCCCAGCTTCCCTATCGGTGGGGTTTCCCGTTTAGCCTCTCCGCAACTAAAGATGGCAGACAGCTCACACTACGAAGCAGGGATGATCTATCCCGATTCTTGGAATCCCTAGACCTGCCTCAGGTCGACATCCCAGACTGGAGGTCGCCGTCTGACATCTCTCTTCCCGCACGCCCTGAAACGTGGCAGCCCACCCGCCGGAGACGTCGCCGCGGATCCAGGCGAGGTCCCCCTGGCTCGGCGCCTCCATCTCGCCCCCCGCAGGGAGAAGACTGAACGACTGAACTGCTTTTTGCTGGCTCCTGAGACGTCTTTGTTTTACTTTTTTGACTTCCCCCTAGCTGCCGTATCACCTTTCTGCCCCTGGCCGAGGGGTAGATGAGCACCTTTAACTACTTGCGGGTCCTCATGCGGACTTGCTCTTGGTGCCTTACCACTTCCCCCCAATAGGTCAACTCCTTGGAGTTACGTGTCCCATTTTGGGAATGCCTCTGCTCGCTGGCCTTCACCGTCTCCTCGTCTTGAGGGGGGGTGGAGGCCCCCGACTGGTGGCAATGTTGCACTTTGTTGCGCCCTTTGGGCTTGTTATATGTGTTTGTGTTTTTGTTTCCTGTATTTTTCCCTCCCCGTTTTTTTTCTATGTCTTATTTTCTATGACACCTGCTATAACCTTGGTTTGTTTTTTAGGCTCCTGTGTGTAATCCCTGTGCTCCTGGTGTCCTTCGCTGCAGGCCTGTTGTGCTGTGGGTCTCTCTTCCCTCTTGCCGCCGGCCTAGTGGCCGCACCCGTTGAACTCTCATTATGGCTGCTCTAAAAGTCGTGTCATACAACGTTCGTGGCCTGGGCTCCCCGTCGAAACGCAGTAAGTTGTGGCTTGAGATGAAACGCATGGGGGCACACATCCTTTTTTTGCAGGAAACGCACTTCAGACCTGACTCGGTCCCCCGCCTTCCCAACCATTTATATAGCTCCTGGTATCTTAGCAACTCCCCCCGTCTTAAACGGGGGGAGTGGCTATAGCGATACATAAAAATTGCCCTTTTGTGATGACGGACCAATTGCTCGACCCGGAGGGTCGGTTTGTGTTTGTCAAAGGCACCATATATACCCGCATGTTCACCTTTGCAGCCGTGTACGCCCCGAATAGCAAACAGCTTACCTTCCTGGACTCGGTCCTGGAGTCCCTGTCCACCTTCCGGGAGGGACAGCTCATCCTGGGGGGGGACTTTAATGTTAGCCCTGACCCACACGTGGATACGTCCTCGGGCCACTCGACTCATTCCTTTGCCTTCCTGAAACACTTTAGAAAGTCCCTGCAAGAGCACCATTTGGTCGACTGCTGGAGACTTCTCCACCCTATGGATAGGGATTATAGCTACTTCTCTGCCACGCATAGAGTATATACCCGCATTGACCTTCTGGTGATGGACCAGTTCTCGCTTGATTCCCTTGCTAACGCCTCTATTGGGTCCATTACTATTTCGGACCATGCACCGGTCTCCATCTCCCTGCATCCTCTGTCATTGGAGGCACGGTCGTGGAGCTGGCGTCTAAATGATGGCATCCTAGATGATGCGGTCGCCCAGAAGCGAGTGTCAGATACCATTTCCCTGTATTTCTCAGAGAACAAACCGGGGGAAGTTAGCATGGGCTCTGTATGGGAGGGGCATAAGGCGGTGGTTCGGGGGGAGCTGATATCTCAGGGTACGAGACTGAAACGGGCCAGGGAAGGGGAACTGCAGACCCTCTTGACCAAAATACATGCAGCTGAGCTGCTGCATAAACGGAAACTAACCCCTGACTTGGCATCTAAATTACAATCCCTGCGACAGGAGTTGGCTGCACTGTTAGACACCAAAATTAAGGCGCACGTTCGACATTTGGCACACAAATTCTATGACTTCGGCGATAAATGTGGGAGGTTACTGGCTAGGGCCCTTAAAAGCCGACGTGCCTCAGGACATGTCCACAAGCTTGCCTCCTCGACGGGACTTCCGGTCGTCCACTCCTCAAAAATTGCTAATGTCTTTAGGGACTTCTATGCCCGCTTGTACCATCTCCCTGATACTTTACATGGCGCGACAGAACCCCGACGGGTTGACCGCATTCATCAATACCTCACAGAGGCCAAGTTCCCGCAGCTGGAGGCGTCTGTATGTAAGCAGTTGGACTCACCCATCACTACTGCTGAAATTCAGAAGGTGGTGAAAGACCTACCCAATGGGAAAAGCCCTGGCCCTGATGGTTACACAAATACCTACTACAAAAAATACTCTGAGGTGCTCTCTGGTCCCATGTGTACCTATTTCATGGCGCTGGCGTCCGGCACGGCGATACCACCTGAAGCACTGATGGCACACGTTGCGGTCCTCCCGAAGGATGGTAGAGATCATACCCTACCGGGCAGCTATAGGCCTATTTCACTTATTAACACAGACGTCAAGATTTTGGCCAAAATCTTGGCTAATAGACTTATGCCGATACTCCCAACGGTCATCCACCCGGACCAGACAGGGTTTATCATGGGCAGGGAAGCCATGGATAACTCCAACAGAGCACTCCAGCTGATTCATTGGGTGGGGTCGCGGGTGGAGTCTCGCCCCTGTCTCTTGCTTTCCACCGATGCGGAGAAGGCGTTTGACCGGGTGGACTGGACTTATATGCGAACAGTTCTGGCCAGGCTTGGCTTGGGCTCAAGTATGATGGCGTGGATATCCTCCCTCTATAGCTCTCCGACTGCCAGGGTGAAGGTGAATGGGCTATTGTCCGAGCCCTTCCCGATCGGCAATGGGACACGCCAGGGATGCCCGCTGTCCCCTCTCATTTTCGCTCTGACCCTAGAACCACTGCTTAATAAAATTCGCCTTAACAATGATATCAATGGTTTCACAGTCGGTCCGACGGAACACAAACTATCGGCTTACGCAGACGATGTCCTATTCTATGTTTCCGATCCCTTGATATCGCTGCCTAACATCCTGGCGGAGCTGAGGGACTTTGGCCTGCTGTCTAACTTTAAAATTAACTATGATAAGTCAGAAATCCTGTCTTTGAATGTCCCCACGGATTTGCGTACACGGCTGCAAACAGCGTTTCCGTTTACCTGGTGCCCAACCTCCTTAAAATACTTGGGAATATATTTGCCCATGAAATGTTTGATGCTTTATGACTGTAACTTTGCTCCGTTGCTTTCCACTGTCAGAATAGATCTGAAACGTTGGGATAGGGCGGCGTTTTCATTGATGGGCCGAGTCAGTGTACTTAAAATGAATGTGCTACCCCGTATCCTGTTTTTCCTGCAGATGGTGCCGATTACTTTGCCCAAGACGTTCTTCTCAACCCTCAATAGCCTGTTCATACACTATATTTGGGGTGGGAAATGCCCCAGGTTAGCCCTTCGCACTATCCAGCGCCCTAAGTATAGGGGAGGGTTGGGGGTTCCAGTGATCCGCAGGTACTATGAAGCAATAGCCCTGCAGCGTATTCTGGACTGGCACCACAATATCCGGTATAAACTATGGGTACCCCTAGATAAGTTTTTAGCGGGCCGCAACCTGTCACACGCCCCATGGGTTCCCCGAGAAGATAGAGGTCTCTCGGGGCTGGTCTCCCTGTTTGCTGCTCACGCCCTGGCGACTTGGGACAGGCTGAATAAATTGGGGCTGCTTGCACCCCCGGTCTCTCCGTTGGCGCCCCTAGGAGGCTTCCCCTGGTTCGCTCCGGGGGAACATCCTTCCTTTTTTCGGACGTGGGCGGCGGATGGTGAGTCCAGATGCGGCAGATTTGTCCAGGACCATGGCCTATTGCCACTGGCCACTCTAAGGGACCAATACGGCCCCTACCCCATGGATGAGTGGCATTACAGGCAGCTCCAGCATTTTGTCGGCGGGTTGCCCCAGGGGGTTAGGTCCCCCACTTCGGCTTCCCCCTTTGAACGCTTATGCATGTCTGACTCCGCTGTTCCCCATGCCATTTCGGTGCTGTATGATTTGCTGCAATCCATGCATACTGAAGGGAAACCGGGATTCATTGGTGAGTGGGAGAGAGACCTCCGGCGCACCTTTACTGAACCTCAACTAGAGCACTTATATAGCTTAACACACTCGAGCACAGTGGATACTAAGATGCAGGAGAATAGTTACAAGGTACTGTCCAGGTGGTACAGGGTACCATCCAAACTTGCTAAGATTTACCCCTCTCTCTCAGATGATTGTTGGAGAGGCTGTGGCCTCAGAGGCTCGTTCCTTCACATCTGGTGGGAGTGCCCTAAGCTGAGGCCCTTTTGGTTAGATATCCATGCACAGATCAAACTGATCTTGGATCTGGAGCTACCCGATTCCCCGCTGGAATCCTTGCTGCACTTTCCCACCATCCCCCTCGGCCAATATAGCAAATCCATCCTGCCCCATATGCTTAATGCGGCTCGGAGGCTGATACCGATTCACTGGAAGACACCTCGGGTGCCTTCCCGTGCGGATTGGGTAAAGTTAGTGAATAATATCATGGCTGCTGAGGAATGGATGGCTAAGTGTAAAGATCGGTACGAGAAATTCTATTCCGTATGGGCCATCTGGATAAACTATGCAAGCCCGCCTGCTTTGTGTGCCCCGGATCCCTCTCCGGCTGCGACCCCGCCCCCGTAAGGGGCGGGGTCGGAGGGGAGACGTGAGGGTTGCAAGGCGGTTTCTGAAAGGAGTGAGGAACTCCCACAAACCTACAGAAGCTTAAAGCTATGTAATACTTTGGTTGGTGTCACTTTTTCCCCTGGTTGTATTTTTTTTTTTTTTTTCTGTTTCTTGCCCCACCCTTCACCCTCCTTTTTAGTTTTTGTTTTTATTTAACTTTTCACTGAGGTTACTGCCCCTAGGCTTTCGGCCTGCTAACTGTGGACCCAGCCTACTCCAAATTTTTGGGAGTGGGATGGCATCCTCGATAGGGATATGCCAGACGGAGTCGGATGGGGTGATCCATGTCTGTTTGAACTCATATCACGCTGCTCATATGTTGATTATTATTCCCCCAGATATGGTTGTTACACCGTATGCTTCCACGATTGGCTTTACCACTAACTGTTTGTCCATGGTGGAGGGCTCCTCCTATAATGCTGTATTTTGCAAATCTTTCTACTTTGTCTATTGTCTCTTCTGTTTGTCCTTTGAATATATCTTTTTAAATAAAGATTACATAAAAAAAATTACAGGGATTTACCCTATACAAAATAGATATATATATGGAGAACATCTACATATACTTTCAGAATACAGTATATATTCTTACAGTTATGAAGACAAATACAATTATATTCACTCTAACATAGCTAAACAGTGGTAGAATTTCTCTTAACCCAATTTGGAAACTCAGATGAATGTCGAAACTTGGACCAAACGGACCAAGTATGAGAGAATTGTTCTTCTCTTCCCATTACATTTCAATTGCCCATTCCCCTAGGGAGGGTACTTGCGTTGATTTCCAATGTCGTGGAATGACTGCTCTAGCTGCAGCGAGGAAGTGTCTAAGCACATCCTCCTTCACTTTCTTTAAAGATCCTGGAATCATAGTTAAGAGCAGGGATGAGCCGAACACCCCCCTGTTCGGTTCGCACCAGAACCTGCGAACAGACAAAATGTTCGTGTAAACTTTAGAACCCTATTAAATACAATGGACTCGAATGTTCGAAATCTAAAGTGTTAATTATAAAGGCTAATATGCAAGTTACTGTATTGTCCTAAAAAGTGTTTGGGGGACCTGGGTCCTGCCCCAGGGGACATGTATCAATGCAAAAAGAAGTTTTAAAAACGGCCGTTTTTTCGGGAGCAGTGATTTTAATAATGCTTAAAATGAAAAAATAAAAGTGAAATATTCCTTTAAATTTTGTACCTGGGGGGTGTGTATGATATGCATGTGAAGTGGCGCATGTTTCCCGTGCTTAGAACTGTCCCTGCAAAAAATGTAATTTTTGAAAGAAAAAAATGCATTTAAAACTGACTCGCGGCTATTAATGAATTGTCGGCTCCCGGCAATACATTCAAAAGTCATTGATAAAAAAAAAAAAAAAAAAAAGCGTGGGGGTTCCCCAGAATTCAATTACCAGGCCCTTCAGGTCTGGTGTGGATATTAAGGGGAACCCTGCCGCAAATTAAAAAAAAAATTGACATGGGGTTCCCCCAAATATCCATTCCAGGCCCTTCAGATCTGGCATGGATTTTAAGGGGAACTCCACCCCAAATTTTAAAAAAAATGGCGTGGAGTCCCCCTAAAAATCCATACCAGACCCCTTATCCGAGCACGCAACCTGGCCGGCCGCAGGGGAAAAGGGGGGGGATGAGAGAGCGCCCCCCCTCCCTCCTGAACCGTACCAGGCCACATGCCCTCAACATGGGGAGGATGTCCCCATGTTGATGGGGACAAGGGCCTCATCCCCACAACCCTTGCCCGGTGGTTGTGGGGGTCTGCGGGCGGGGGGCTTATCGGAATCTGGAAGACCCCTTTAACAAAGGGGACCCCCAGATCCCGGCCCCCCCCTATGTGAATTGGTAAGGGATACATTGTACCCCTACCAGTTCACGAAGAAAGCGTAAAAAAATGTTTAAAAAAAACACACAAACACCTTGAAAAAGTCCTTTATTAAAAAAAAAAAAAAAAACATTCCAGCGATGAAATCCAGTGTCCCGCGGCGATCCCGATGTCCAGCGCTGTCCTTTATTGGTTGTGCCTGAGCGGACCTGATGGGGAACTCCCTCTCAGTATTTTAAATGTATAGACCCGCCCCTTCTAAAGTTCCCCATCAGGTCTGCTCAGCGGACCAGATGCGGAACATGAGAAGGGGCGGGTCTATACATGTATTACCAAAGTGAGAGCAGTTCCCCATCAGGTCCGCCCCCTCGGTATGTCGGACCCGCCTACGTCATTGGCTTGAGCGGGGAACTTCCTTCACTATGTAAATTTAAATTACACAGTGAAGGAAGTTCCCCGCTCAAGCCAATGACGTAGGCGGGTCCGACATACCGAGGGGGCGGACCTGATGGGGAACTGCTCTCACTTTGGTAATACATGTATAGACCCGCCCCTTCTCATGTTCCACATCTGGTCCGCTGAGCGGACCTGATGGGGAACTTTAGAAGGGGCGGGTCTATACATTTAAAATACTGAGAGGGAGTTCCCCATCAGGTCCGCTCAGGCACAACCAATGAAGGACAGTGCTGGACATCGGGATCGCCACGGGACACTGGATTTCACCGCTGGAATGTTTTTTTTTTTTTTTTTAAATAAAGGACTTTTTCAAGGTGTTTGTGTGTTTTTTTTTAAACATTTTTTTACGCTTTCTTCGTGAAATGGTAGGGGTACAATGTACCCCTTACCAATTCACATAGGGGGGGCCGGGATCTGGGGGTCCCCTTTGTTAAATGGGTCTTCCAGATTCCGATAAGCCCCCCACCCGCAGACCCCCACAACCACCGGGCAAGGGTTGTGGGGATGAGGCCCTTGTCCCCATCAACATGGGGACATCCTCCCCATGTTGAGGGCATGTGGCCTGGTACGGTTCAGGAGGGAGGGGGGGCCGCTCTCTCGTCCCCCCCTTTTCCCCTGCGGCCGGCCAGGTTGCGTGCTCGGATAAGGGGTCTGGTATGGATTTTTAGGGGGACTCCACGCCATTTTTTTTTAAATTTGGGGTGGAGTTCCCCTTAAAATCCATGCCAGATCTGAAGGGCCTGGAATGGATATTTGGGGGAACCCCACGTCAATTTTTTTTTTTTATTTGCGGCGGGGTTCCCCTTAATATCCATTCCAGACCTGAAGGGCCTGGTAATTGAATTCTGGGGAACCCCCACGCTTTTTTTTTTTTTTTTATCAATGACTTTTGTATGTATTGCCGGGAGCCGACAATTCATTAATAGCCGCGAGTCAGTTTTAAATGCATTTTTTTCTTTCAAAAATGAAATTTTTTGCAGGGACAGTTCTAAGCACGGGAAACATGCGCCACTTCACATGCATATCATACACACCCCCCAGGTATGAAATTTAAAGGAATATTTCACTTTTATTTTTTCATTTTAAGCATTATTAAAATCACTGCTCCCGAAAAAACGGCCGTTTTTAAAACTTCTTTTTGCATTGATACATGTCCCCTGGGGCAGGACCCGGGTCCCCAAACACTTTTTAGGACAATAACTTGCATATAAGCCTTTATAATTAGCACTTTAGATTTCTCCCATAGATTTTTCGAATTTGCCGCGAACACCCCAATTTGTTCGCTGTTCGGCGAACGGGCGAACAGGCAATGTTCGAGTCGAACATGAGTTCGACTCGAACTCGAAGCTCATCCCTAGTTAAGAGAGCCACTCTGGGTTATGCGTGGATAGTTGTATCCAGTAATTTTCCATATAGATCAAAGATATGTTTCCAAAACCTTCTCACCGGGGGACAGTCCCACCAGATATGGATAATATTTCCCTTTGACTCATGACAACGCCAACAGATATCAGATATATCCTGGTTAAATTGATGGAGGGTAGAGGGGCACCTATACCATCTACTCACCAGTTTATATCCCTTCTCTTGAGTTTTTGTAGCTATTGACATTTTATGAGTCAAAATTAGGCTTTTTTGCCAATTCGATGTAGTTAAAGTCTGTTGGAGGTCTTTTTCCCATTTCCGTGTGTATGGGGGAAGATCTGAATGGGTTGATAACAACAGAATAGAGTATAAACTATCACATTTTGACAGACCCTAAAATCAAAGGCTGGAAACATTATTGTTCTGCAAAGATAAAAGTTACAAAAATAGTAAAACAAAGGAAAAAAGTTGTGTTATTTAGTTAATGTTATATTATTACTGTGTATTATTGTTAATTGTTGTGGTCTGCTTTGAAGGAATGCCATTTAGCTGCAGCACTGATCTATTCTTATAGCAGCAGGGTGCTGCTCTCAGAATACATACGTCAGTGCCTGCAGCGCTGCAGGAGAAGATTTCTCCATCCGCAGTTATGAACGATTATGCACAGCATTAGGAGCAAGGGGTGGTTAAGTGGCAGTTGCTCCTATGCTCGGCATATACCTTTTTCTTGTTTTTTCTAGCAGAGATTTCTTCATCCACATCGATCAATGTGAATGGAGAAATCTGTTCCCAGCCCACATGCTGAACGAAAAAAATAACATTACATGTATGGCCAGCATTAGAACTTGGAGTGGATGTGTGGCAGAAGCTTCAAATATTGGGCATACATTTTTTCTGGAAGAGATTTCTTCATTCACATTGATTGATGTGGATGTAGAAATCTGTTAAGTTCTTTTTTTTCGTTCAGCCCACAGGCTGAACGAAAAAAAGAACGTTACGTGTATGCCCAACATTAGTAGTGTGGCAGAAATTCCTAATGCTGTCCATACACGTAATGTTTTTAGAGGCCCTAAAATGCTAGGATAGTTTAAACCCCCCCCCCCCCAAATGACCCTTTTCTTGTAGACACCCCAATGTATTTGCTGAGAGGCATGTTGAGTGTTTTGAAGATCTTACTTTTTGCCACAAGTTTTAGGAAAATAAAATAAAAAATATTTTTTGGGTTACACAAAGCTTTAATTTTACTGAGATATTTCTCACACATGTCATGGATATACATGGCATTACACCCCAAAGCACATTCTGCTACTGCTCCTGAGTATGGGGATACCACATGTGTGAGACTTTTTTGGAGCCTAGCTGCCCAAAACCCAATAAGCACCTTCAGGTTTTCAAAGGGCGTAACTTGTGCATTTGATTTCCTGACTACCTATCATGCCGCGTACACACAACCATTTTTCTCGTCTGGAAAAACTACATTTTTTCTCTTTGACGAGAAAAAAGACCGTGTGTGGGCTTTGGTCATTTTTCCCGACGAGAAAAACGGCATTAATCACGACGAGAAAAATTAGAACATGCTCTAATTTTTCTCGTCGTGATTCACGGCATTTTTTTCCGCGGCAGTTTTCCCATAGGGAAACACTGCCGGGGAGCCTACACATGGTCGTTTTTCTCGACCAAGAGAAAAAATGACGGGAAAAACGGCCGTGTGTAGGGAAACAAGCCGGTCCTCGTTTTTCCCGTCGATTTTCTCGACGGTGTTTTCACCGTCGAGAAAATCGATCGCTTGTACGCGGCATTACAGTTTTGTTGGCCCTTAAATGCCAGGATAGTACAAACAGCCTCCAACTGACCCCTTTTTGGAAAGTAGACACTCCAAGGTATTTGCTAAGAGGCATGGCAAGTATTTTGTAGATCTCATTTGTTGCACATTATTTTGGAAAATGAAGAAAGAAAATGAAAATATTGTTAGAGGTGCTTCTAGAGGGGTCAAGAGGGAAGCAGACTCCCAAGCCGCGCTCCTGTGAATGGACATTGTCTATTCCTACACAGAGCGTGGCTCCGCCCTGCCCCGCCCCTCACTCTCTCCTCATTGGCTCATTTGCTGTGACTGACAGAAGCAAGAGCCAATGACTCCCTCTGCTGTGGGAGCCAGTGAGGAGAGAGTGACCCAGAGAGCCCTTGCACATCGCTGGATCGAGATGGGGCTCAGGTAAGTAAGCTGCACCCAGAAGGTTTTTTACCTTAATGCATAGAATGCGTTAAGGTAAAAAAACCTTCTACCTTTAGAACCACTTTGGGTGTGGTGGTTGGACTTACGTATGAATGGTATGTGCTTGATTTAGTATGACTATATTTCATGTTACTTTCTCTTTTATTAACTAATAAAGAATGTAGGGTACCAATGCAAAATATGTGAACGCTGCAAAGAAAGACAAGTAGAAAGAACTATAAATATTCACTGACATGGCTGGAATGTTAAGCGGTCCTGATTACTGTAAGAACTAGAATCTAGATGCATTATTTGTGTAGACTATGGTTTTAAAATAAATGAAATACAGTTATAAATTTAGTGAAACATTTCAACAGATTTTTTAGCTTTAACGTCACACAAAATATACAAAAGTTAATACCTATAATCCTTGCTGAGCAGTAGCAGAATTTAGAGCCTCCTGGGAGTCAGATCAATTGCTACTACATTTGTGTGTTGCTTTTGCTGTTCTTCCATCTATTTAAATGAACCTGTCATCCAAAAGTTCCTGCTTAACCACTTTAACACTGAGGACGTCATATGACGTCCTTGACTTTGTGCAGTGATATCTGAATGATGCCTGTAGCTACAGGCATCATTCAGATATCCTTTGCAGCCGGCGATTCTGTGTACAATAAGAATGATCATAGCGGCAGTTCCACCGCTTGATCGTTCTTATAGGCGGCGGGAGGGAACGTCCCCCCTCCCGCCTCCATCTGGTGCTTCTCCGGGCTCTCCCGTGCCGTCGGGGGCCCGGAGAAAGAATCGTCCGGCACCAGATCACGACGGTAGAGATTTCTGGTGACCAGATGGTCACCAGTCATCTCTATGACCGTCGGAGGTGTTGTAACGTTACGCCCGGGTACCCGGAAGTAAACAAAGCCGCAATCGCGGCTGTCAGCATGAGATCGTGAATTTTTTTTCCCGATCTCATGCTTTCCAGCCTGGAGGAGAGATGTGGGGTCTTATTGACACTGCATCTCTCCATAAAGAGGACCTGTCACAATATATTCCTATTACAAGGGATGTTTACATTCCTTGTAATAGGAATAAAAGTGATAAAAAAATAAAAATGTAAAAAAAAGTGTAAAAATAAAAACATAAGTAAAATTAATTTATTTTTTTTAAAACGCCCCTATCCCCGGTAGCTCGCGCTCAGAAGTGAACACGCATGCAAGTCCTGCCCACATATGTAAATGCTGTTCAAACCACACATGTGAGGTATCGTGGCGTGCGTTAGAGCGTGTGCAACAATTCTAGCACTAGACCTCCTCTGTAACTCGAAAATAGTAACCTGTAAAAAAATTTCAAGCGTCGCCTATGGAGATTTTTAAATACTGAAGTTTGGTGCCATTCCATGAGTATGCGTAATTTAAAGCATGACATGTTAGGTATCTATTTACTCAGTGTAACATCATCTTTCACATTATACAAAAAAAATTTGAAAAATGATTGCGCAAATACCGTGTGAGATAAAAAGTTGCAATGGCAATCGCCGCCATTTTATTCCCTAGGGTGTCTGCTAAAAAAGACATACCGTATATACTCGAGTATAAGCCGACCCGAGTATAAGCCGAGGTACCTAATGTTACCACAAAAACCTGGGAAAACTTACTGACTCGAGTATAAGCCGAGGGTCAACAATGCCCACCCATTGCAACCTCACTAAGCCTATTGCCACCTTACTGTTCCCATCCTCACTGTTCCCATCCTCACCTGTGCCCATCCTCACCTGTGCCCATCCTCACCTGTGCCCACCCTCACTGTTTCCCTAGAATTCTAATTGAACATTGTAAAATTGTACCTGAAGGCTGCGGCGTCCATCGTTTAAAACTTGCGCTCTCTTCCTGGTCTCTTCCGTGATAGGCGGAACTGCCTGCTGAGAATCGCCTATCACGAACGTTCTCTCATCTTCACCCATCCCAGCAGACACTGTGTTCAGTTTCCGCCAATCACGGACGTCTGCTGGGAAACTGAGGAAGAGAGAACGTTCGTGATAGGCGATTCTCATCACACACAGTTCCGCCTATCACGGACGGGACCAGGAAGAGCCCGCGAGTTTTAAATGATGGACGCCGCAGCCTTCAGGTACATTTTACAATATTCAATTTCACTGACTCGAGTATAAGCCGAGGGGGGGGGGGGGGGGAAACGGACTTTCAGCCCCCAAAAAAGGGCTGAAAATCTCGGCTTATACTCGAGTATATACGGTATATAATGTTTGGAGGTTCTGACTAATTTTCTAGCAAAAAAATTATATGATTTTTACATGAAGGAGAGAAGTGCCAGAATAGGCCGGGTATTGAAGTGGTTAAAGTGGTAGTAAACCGCTGTTTTTTTTTGTTTTGTTTCAAACCTGCAAGGCAACGTTATAATTTTCTAGTATGCGATGCATACTAGCACTTTATATGACACTTACAGTGGGTACGGAAAGTATTCAAACCCCCTGTGACAGCAGGAAGGTAAAGTCACCTGGTTGCATCCAGGGGGGTAGATATATTTCTCCCAGATTCAGGCTTTATGCCGACTTATACCTCTAGGGAGAGTGCTGGGCGTCGTGCAGGCAGGGAGTTGATGAGACCAGCTGAAGCTTGTCAGCTCGTTTAAGGCCTCTATAAAAACTCCCAGCTTCATTAGGTGTTTGCTCATGCCTGGAACCAGACCTGTGTGGACTGTCTAGGGAGAGTGAACCCCTGTGCGGTGAGACAAAGCCTGTGTGGCTATTTGTTTGGACATTTACTAAACCAGGGACTTAGGGACTAGGACAGCACCAGGCTGATCCCAGTTGTTAGTTAGGAAACCTGCATGTTTAGTCAGAGGTCAAGCTGACCAGGGTTTATTTTGTTTATGTTTCTTTTTGCTTTGCTGTGTTTTTTTGTCACTGTAAATAGAGAAATAAACCGCACCTTTTTGATCTTGAAAACCACAACCTCCGTCTGCTGGGCCTGTTTTTGTGTGGGGAGCCCATCCAGGGGATCACACACACCCGCTGCCGAGCTAACCCCCCCACAGTTGGTGGAGAACCAGTGGCAGTTTTTTTTTAAGCCAGCATGGAGGAGATACTGAAACAGCTGGCTCTAGCAAATGCCAATCAACAGCAGACAAATGCAGGTTTGCAAAAGAGCCTTGCAGCTCAACAACAGAGCTTCGCAGCCCAGCAGCAAGCTCATCAACAGAGCCTTGCAGCCCAGCAGCAAGCTCACCAACAGAGTCTGGAAGCTCAGCAACAAGCCCAGCAGCAATCTGAGGCCCGCTTCATAGACCTGTTACAGAAGCAAGAGCAGAGACTACAACAAATGGAAGCAGTAATGCAGCAACGTCCGCAGACCAGTGAGGAAAGCCGTCCCACTAATACCGCGTCCTTTGGGGTGAGTCGTTTATTGACAAAAATGACTGGAGAGGATGATCCAGAGGTATTTTTGACCACATTTGAAAGGACTGCTGAAAGAGAAAAGTGGCCTGAGGAGCAGTGGGCTGGACTGGTGGCTCCTCTGTTAACTGGTGAATCGCAGAAGGCTTACTATGACCTAGAGCCTGACCAAGCAAAAGACTATGTGATGCTAAAAGCTGAAATATTGGCAAGGCTGGGTGTCACCCTGGCTGTCCGGGCTCAGCGTGTGCATAACTGGACTTTCCAGCTTGGAAAACCCCCCAGGTCTCAAATGTATGATCTCATTCACCTGAGCAGGAAGTGGCTACAGCCAGAGACTTTGTCCGCACCAGAGATTGTGGAACGTGTTGTAATGGATCGGTTTTTGAGAGCTCTTCCTACTGCCATCCAAAAGTGGGTAAGCCATGGAGACCCAGAGACGGCCGGTGGTCTTGTGGATCGTGTAGAGAAATACTTGGCTACAGAGAACCTGACGGCCTCTTCCAGAGACTCTCGGACTTTCCACCCTAAGACCAGACCATCCCCAGGGGCGGATAAGAGGATTCCAAGGGGTGAGGGTGGAGAGAGTGAGAGGGTGGGAGCTCTACCCAAAGTTTGGCGAGAACAGCCTGGGAAGTCAGGGGCTCAAGAGGCAGCCAAATGGATTGTTTGCTACCGCTGCCGGCAAGCGGGACATATTGCAGCAAATTGCCCGGTTGTGGAGGAACCCATGCAATGTGACTTCCTGACGGACAGACGTCAGTCGCTGTGTGCGACAGTCGCATGCACTGCCATTCGGGGAACTGAGAAACATTTATGCAAAATGTGTATTAATGGTAGAAATGTTGTGGTATTACTGGATTCAGGTAGCCTTGTGACCCTGATAAAGGCTGAATTAGTTAAAACAGAGCTCTCTGGGAATAGCAAGGTAGCTGTTATTTGTGTGCATGGGGACACCCGAGAGTATCCAGTGACTACAGTGTGTTTCAAGACCCCCAAAGGTACCCTCTCTCATCCAGTGGGGTTAGTATCTCAATTACCGCATGATGCCATTGTGGGAAGGGATTTTCCGAAGTTCTGGGAACTGTGGGATGATCCTGAGCCCCCCACTGGTGCCCCTATGTACCAGGAAGGTGATAGCCAGAACTCCTCTGAGAGTGGTGAGGACTCTCCAGAATTTCCCTTGTCAGTATTGGCAGGCGAGACTCAAGAAACTGGAGAGGAGCCCACCTCCTCAGACGAAAACCTACCGTCTGTGGAGTTTTCTGATCTTGAGGTTCACAGGGAAAATTTTGCCACAGAACAGTTAAAAGACCCCGCCCTAATAAAGGCACGGGAAAACGTAGTGGAAATAGATGGCGAGTTAGTGAACCCAGATAATACCTGCACTTACCCATACTTCAGCGTAGAGAAGGACCTACTGTATCGGGTGGCAAAAAGGGCAGAAGAAACCGTTGAGCAGCTTGTGGTGCCCAAACCTTACAGGAAGTTGGTGTTGGAGTTGGCCCATGGGCACATTCTTGGAGTTCATCTGGGGACAGAGAAAACCCGAGAGAGGGTATTACAGAGATTCTATTGGCCTGGGGTGATGAAGGACATAGAAAATTATTGTTCCTCCTGCCCTGTGTGTCAGAGGTCGGCCCCGATGCCACATTTCCGTAGCCCGCTGGTCCCTCTACCCATCATTGAGGTCCCGTTTGAGAGGGTCGCAATGGATTTGGTAGGTCCTATAATCAAGTCCGCTAGGGGGCACCAGTACATATTAGTTATAATGGACTATGCCACCCGTTATCCAGAAGCGATCCCTCTCCGAAATACCTCGGCCAAAACCATAGCCAAAGAGCTATCTCTTGTTTTTAGCCGGGTGGGTATTTGTAAAGAACTGCTTACGGACCAAGGTACACCCTTTATGTCCCGGGTTATGAAAGAGCTGTGTAAATTGTTCAAAGTGACGCAATTGCGTACGTCTGTGTATCACCCCCAAACCGATGGGCTGGTTGAAAGATTCAACAAAACCCTAAAACAAATGTTGAAGAAAGTGGTGGATAGAGATGGAAAGGATTGGGACTGTCTACTTCCTTATTTGATGTTTGCTATTAGGGAGGTGCCCCAATCCTCTACGGGATTCTCCCCCTTTGAGTTACTGTATGGGAGACACCCAAGAGGACTGTTGGATATTGCCAAGGAAACTTGGGAAAGTGAGAGTTCTCCCCACAGGAGTGTGATTGAGCATGTCGCCCTGATGCAAGATCGAATTGCACAGGTAATGCCCATCGTGAAGGAACATTTGGCCCAAGCGCAGTTGGCACAGCAGAGAGTGTACAACCGTGGAGCCAAGACCCGTACCTTTTCCCCGGGGGATAGGATATTGGTACTTGTCCCTACGGTTGAAAGTAAATTCCTTGCCAAATGGCAAGGCCCCTACGAGATAATGGAAAAAGTGAGCGAAGTGAATTACAAGGTCAGACAACCAGGAAGGCGAAAGCCCGAACAGATCTATCACGTTAATCTGTTGAAAGCCTGGAGGGATAGAGAGTCCCTAGTCGCAGAAACTTGGTCACCAGCTCAAACTGGTTGCGTGATTCCGGAGGTTGGAATAGCAGCCACCTTGTCACAACCCCAACAACAGGAGGTGAAGGAGTTTGTGCTTCGCAACAAGGAGGTGTTCTCTGAGCTGCCGGGACAAACATCTGGGGTAGAGCATGATATTATTACCCCGCCCAGTGAAAGGGTGAAGTTAAAACCCTATCGGATCCCAGAGGCCCGACGGGAGGCAATACGGGAGGAAGTACAGAAAATGCTGAACTTAGGGGTGATAGAGTAGTCCCAAAGTGATTGGTCTAGTCCCATTGTGTTGGTGCCTAAACCGGATGGGAGCTGGCGATTTTGTAACGATTTTAGTCAGTTGAACAAAGTTACAAAATTTGACACCTACCCCATGCCACGTATAGATGAGTTGATCGATCGGCTGGGAACAGCCCGATACATGACGACTCTTGACCTCACAAAAGGGTATTGGCAAATTCCCCTGGCCAAGTCGGCCAAAGAGAAAACCGCATTTGTAACCCCAGACGGGGCGTTCCAATATAAGAGAATGCCGTTCGGGTTACAGAATGCGCCGGCCACATTCCAGCGGAAAATGGACCAGATACTGAGGCCCCATCGGAAGTATGCTGCGGCTTACCTGGATGACGTAATTGTCCATAGCACAGATTGGGCCTCACATCTGCCAAAAGTGCAAGCAGTCCTAGACTCTATCCGGGAAGCGGGGTTTACGGCTAACCCCAAGAAGTGTACCATTGGGCAGGAGGAGGCCAAATATCTTGGGTACACCATTGGCAGGGGAGTAATAAAACCCCAACTCAACAAAGTCGAGGCCATCCAGAGTTGGCCACGTCCCAACAGCAAGAAGCAGGTACGGGCCTTTCTGGGAATCGCGGGTTATTATCGGCGCTTCATTCCCCACTTTGCTTCTAAGGCTGTGCCCCTAACCAACCTGACGAAAGGGAAAGGGTCGGTCATGATTAAATGGACCCCCCAGGCTGAGGCAGCATTCCAATTCTTGAAACAAGCCTTATGTAGCCAGCCAGTGTTGTACTCACCCGACTTCTCTGAAAGACTTTGTCGTACAAAGTGATGCGTCAGATGTGGGGTTAGGAGCAGTATTGTCCCAGGTCTGGAACGGGGAAGAGCACCCAGTCATTTACCTCAGCAGGAAGTTGAAGTCCCATGAGGTAAATTACGCCACGGTTGAAAAGGAGTGTTTAGCGGTGAAGTGGGCTCTAGATTCCCTTCGGTACTATCTGCTAGGTAGGCACTTTGACATGGTTACGGATCACGCTCCGTTAAAGTGGATGGCTCAAAACAAGGAGACAAATAGAAGAGTGAATAGGTGGTTCCTGGCCCTACAGGAATTCAACTTCACAGTAAAGCATCGCCCTGGCGTTCAAATGGGGAATGTGGATGCTTTGTCTCGAGTACATGAATGCCTGATTGCTGGTGTTCCAACCCCAAGGTTAAAACAAGAGGGGGGGTATGTGACAGCAGGAAGGTAAAGTCACCTGGTTGCATCCAGGGGGGTAGATATATTTCTCCCAGATTCAGGCTTTATGCCGACTTATACCTCTAGGGAGAGTGCTGGGCGTCGTGCAGGCAGGGAGTTGATGAGACCAGCTGAAGCTTGTCAGCTCGTTTAAGGCCTCTATAAAAACTCCCAGCTTCATTAGGTGTTTGCTCATGCCTGGAACCAGACCTGTGTGGACTGTCTAGGGAGAGTGAACCCCTGTGCGGTGAGACAAAGCCTGTGTGGCTATTTGTTTGGACATTTACTAAACCAGGGACTTAGGGACTAGGACAGCACCAGGCTGATCCCAGTTGTTAGTTAGGAAACCTGCATGTTTAGTCAGAGGTCAAGCTGACCAGGGTTTATTTTGTTTATGTTTCTTTTTGCTTTGCTGTGTTTTTTTGTCACTGTAAATAGAGAAATAAACCGCACCTTTTTGATCTTGAAAACCACAACCTCCGTCTGCTGGGCCTGTTTTTGTGTGGGGAGCCCATCCAGGGGATCACACACACCCGCTGCCGAGCTAACCCCCCCACACCCCTTAAATGTTTCACTCTTTGTTATATTGCAGCCATTTGCTAAAATCATTTAAGTTCCTTTTTTTTCCTCATTAATGTACACACAGCACCCTATATTGACAGAAAAACACAGAATTGTTGACATTTTTGCAGATTTATTAAAAAAGAAAAACTGAAATATCACATGGTCCTAAGTATTCAGACCCTTTGCTGTGACACTCATATATTTAACTCAGGTGCTGTCCATTTCTTCTGATCATCCTTGAGATGGTTCTACACCTTCATTTGAGTCCAGCTCTGTTTGATTATACTGATTGGACTTGATTAGGAAAGCCACACACCTGTCTATATAAGACCTTACAGCTCACAGTGCATGTCAGAGCAAATGAGAATAATGAGGTCAAAGGAACTGCCTGAAGAGCTCAGAGACAGAATTGTGGCAAGGCACAGATCTGGCCATGGTTACAAAAAAATTTCTGCTGCACTTAAGGTTTCTAAGAGCACAGTGGCCTCCATAATCCTTAAATGGAAGATGTTTGGGACGACCCGAACCCTTCCTAGAGCTGGCCGTCCGGCCAAACTGAGCTATCGGGGGAGAAGAGCCTTGCTGAGAGAGGTAAAGAAGAACCCAAGGATCACTGTGGCTGAGCTCCAGAGATGCAGTCGGGAGATGGGAGAATGTTGTAGAAAGTCAACCATCACTGCAGCCCTCCACCTGTCGGGGCTTTATGGCAGAGTAGCCCAACAGAAGCCTCTCCTCAGTGCAAGACACATGAAAGCCTGCATGGAGTTTGCTAAAAAAAAACACCTGAAGGACTTCAAGATGGTGAGAAATAAGATTCTCTGGTCTGATGAGACCAAGATAGAACTTTTTGGCCTTAATTCTAAGCGGTATGTGTGGAGAAAACCAGGCACTGCTCATCACCTGTCCAATACAGTCCCAACAGTGAAGCATGGTGGTGGCAGCATCATGCTGTGGGGTGTTTTTAGGCTGCAGGGACAGGACGACTGGTTGCAATCGAGAAAAATAAGAATGCGGCCAAGTACAGGGATATCCTGGATGAAAACCTTCTCCAGAGTGCTCAGGACCTCAGACTGGGCCGAAGGTTTACCTTCCAACAAGACAATGACCCTAAGCACACAGCTAAAATAACAAAGGAGTGGCTTCACAACAACTCTGTGACTGTTCTTGAATGGCCCAGCCAGAGCCCTGACTTAAACCCAATTGAGTATCTCTGGAGAGACCTAAAAATGTCTGTCCACCAACGTTTACCATCCAACCTGACAGAACTGGAGAGGATCTGCAAGGAGGAATGGCAGAGGATCCCCAAATCCAGGTGTGAAAAACTTGTTGCATCTTTTTCCCAAAAAGACTCATGGCTGTATTAGATCAAAAGGGTGCTTCTACTAAATACTGAGCAAAGGGTCTGAATACTTAGGACCATGTGATATTTCAGTTTTTATTTTTTTATAAATCTGCAAAAATGTCAACAATTCTGTGTTTTTCTGTCAATATGGGGTGCTGTGTGTACATTAATGAGGAAAGAAAATGAACTTAAATGATTTTAGCAAATGGCTGCAATATAACAAAGAGTGAAAAATGTAAGGGGGTCTGAATACTTTCCGTACCTTAAAACAAAGCACTCCAGCAGCACACGGTCACCGCTGACAGGGCTTCCATCTTCAACTGGTCCTTCTGGGTTGGCGTGCTCTGGTCCTTTGTTTGAATGAGCTGCGATGCTGTTCACGGCACAGGGCTCTGAAGGAACGGCGCAGGTATGCCCTTCCTTTAGAGCACATGTGCCGGCAGGGCCGGACTGGGACAAAAATTTGGCCCTGGACTTTATCCAGACCGGCCCACTTTGACAGGTGACAGGTCTCTCCCATGCCAGCCGGACAAACCCAACCCCCCCGGCCGGCCACCCAAGCCCCCCCTTCACTAGCCATTCTACTTTATTCTTCTTATAGGCAGTACCAGTGGGGAAGCTAGACATTATTTCACCCGGGGCAAAGAATGACTTTGGCGCCCCCCCGTAATTGGACAAGATTAGGCAGGAAAGTGAGAAACTCCCAGGCCATAGCTGTTGAGTCAGCTGTCTGGCCCCTCCTCCGTGCTCCTTCTGGTCACCCCATGCTCCTCTGTCCCCCCATGCTCCCACCTGTGCTCCTCTGGTCCTCCCCTGCTTCTCTAGTCCCCCCTGCTCCTCTGGTTCCCACCGTGCTCTTCTGGTCCCCCACATGCTTATGCGTTCCTCTCCTGCTCCTCTGTCACTCCCCATGCTCATCTGGTCCCCCCATGCTCCTCTGTACCCTCGTGCTTCTCTGGTCCCCCCTGTGCTCCTCTGGTACCCCCCTGCTCCTCTGGTCCCCCACATGCTTCTCTGTTCCCCCACATGCTTCTGCATTCCTCTCCTGCTCCTTTGTTCCCTCCCATGCTCATATGGTCTTTCTTCTGTACCCTCGTGCTCCTCTGGTCCCCCACATGCTTCTCTGTCCCCCCACATGCTTCTGCATTCTTCTCTTGCTCCTCTGTTCCCCCACATGCTTCTGCATTCCTCTCCTGCTCCTCTGTTCCCCCACATGCTCATCGGTTCCCCCCTGCTAATCTGTACCCTCATGCTTCTCTGGTCCCCCCTCCATGTGCTCCTCTGGTCTCCTACGTGCTCCTCTGTTCCCCCTATGCTCCTCTGTTCCCCCTATGCTCCTCTGTTCCCCCCCACGCTGCTCTGGTCCCCATGTGCTCTGCTGCCCCCCCCATGCTCCTCTGTCCTTCCCCAGTGCTCACTAGGGATGAGCTTCGTGTTCGAGTCGAACATACGTTCGACTCGAACATCGGCTGTTCGATCGTTCGACGAAGATCGAACGATTTGGGCCGTTCGCGCCAAATTCGAGTGACGCGAACGGCCCACAATGCACTACGCCATCGCAGTGTCATCCAGGCGCTGTGATTGGCCAAGCATGCACTGTGACCCCGCATGCTTGGCCAATCACAGCGCCGGCAGCGAGGAGAGCAATGATTGGCCACAGGCAGGATGCCTGTGGCCAATTATTGCTGAGGGTGTTTAGTACACGCCCCACACTATAAAAGGCCGCCAGCACGGCGGCCTAGTGTAGTGTGTTCCGGAGCAGGGAAAGACAAGCATAGGCAGGGACAGTGACATTTATTTCTTTCTTGCTTAACCTGGATTCCTTTAGTTTAGGGAAAGAGAAGGATAGGTAGGGAGAGTGTCAGTGTGTTTTACTGTGCAAGTCCTTGTTTCTAGGGACAAAGAAGGAAAGTGAGGGGAATTCTCCTTGTGCTATAGTGTGCTTTAAAAAAACATTTTTTCTAGGGACAGAAAACTCTAGGTAGGGAGAGTGTCAGTTTCTTTCACTGTGCGAGTCCTTCTTTCTAGGGACAAAGAAGGAAAGTGAGGGGAATTCTCCTTGTGCTATAGTGTGCTTTAAAAAAACATTTTTTCTAGGGACAGAAAACTCCAGGTAGGGAGAGTGTCAGTTTCTTTCACTGTGCGAGTCCTTGTTTCTAGGGACAAAGAAGGAAAGTGAGGGGAATTCTCCTTGTGCTATAGTGTGCTTTAAAAAAACATTTTTTCTAGGGACAGAAAACTCTAGGTAGGGAGAGTGTCAGTTTCTTTCACTGTGCGAGTCCTTGTTTCTAGGGACAAAGAAGGAAAGTGAGGGGAATTCTCCTTGTGCTATAGTGTGCTTTAAAAAAACATTTTTTCTAGGGACAGAAAACTCTAGGTAGTGTGAGGGGGTTAACTCAGTAGCGGGTGTGTGTGACCCCCTGGTTGGGCTCCCCACACAAAAACAGGGCCAGCAGACGGAGGTTGTGGTTTTCAAAATCAAAAGGTGCGGTTTATTTCTCTATGTACAGTGACAAAAACACAGCAAAGCCAAAAAGAAACATAAACAAAATAAATCCTGGTCAGTTTGACCTCTGACTAAACATGCAGGTTTCCTAAACTAACAACTGGGATCAGCCTGGTGCTGTCCTAGTCCCTAAGTCCCTGGTTTAGTAAAAGTCCAAACAAATAGCCACACAGGCTTTGCCTCACCGCACAGGGGTTCACTCTCCCTAGACAGTCCACACAGGTCTGGGTCCAGGCATGAGCAAACACCTAATGAATCTGGGAGTTTTTATAGAGGCCTTAAACGAACTGACAGGCTTCAGCTGGTCTCATCAACTCCCTGCCTGCACGACGCCCAGCCCTCTCCCTAGAGGTATGAGTCATCCATGAGCCTACTAGCCTCAGCTGGGCTTATACAACTCTCCACCCTAGTTGTATAAGTCAGCATAAAGCCTGAATCTGGGAGAAATATATCTACCCCCCTGGATGCAACCAGGTGACTTTACCTTCCTGCTGTCACATACCCCCCCCCTCTTGTTTTAACCTTGGGGTTGGAACACCAGCAATCAGGCATTCATGTACTCGAGACAAAGCATCCACATTCCCCATTTGAACGCCAGGGCGATGCTTTACTGTGAAGTTGAATTCCTGTAGGGCCAGGAACCACCTATTCACTCTTCTATTTGTCTCCTTGTTTTGAGCCATCCACTTTAACGGAGCGTGATCCGTAACCATGTCAAAGTGCCTACCTAGCAGATAGTACCGAAGGGAATCTAGAGCCCACTTCACCGCTAAACACTCCTTTTCAACCGTGGCGTAATTTACCTCATGGGACTTCAACTTCCTGCTGAGGTAAATGACTGGGTGCTCTTCCCCGTTCCAGACCTGGGACAATACTGCTCCTAACCCCACATCTGACGCATCACTTTGTACGACAAAGTCTTTAGAGAAGTCGGGTGAGTACAACACTGGCTGGCTACATAAGGCTTGTTTCAAGAATTGGAATGCTGCCTCAGCCTCGGGGGTCCATTTAATCATGACCGACCCTTTCCCTTTCGTCAGGTTGGTTAGGGGCACAGCCTTAGAAGCAAAGTGGGGAATGAAGCGCCGATAATAACCCGCGATTCCCAGAAAGGCCCGTACCTGCTTCTTGCTGTTGGGACGTGGCCAACTCTGGATGGCCTCGACTTTGTTGAGTTGGGGTTTTATCACTCCCCTGCCAATGGTGTACCCAAGATATTTGGCCTCCTCCTGCCCAATGGTACACTTCTTGGGGTTAGCCGTAAACCCCGCTTCCCGGATAGAGTCTAGGACTGCTTGCACTTTTGGCAGATGTGAGGCCCAATCTGTGCTATGGACAATTACGTCATCCAGGTAAGCCGCAGCATACTTCCGATGGGGCCTCAGTATCTGGTCCATTTTCCGCTGGAATGTGGCCGGCGCATTCTGTAACCCGAACGGCATTCTCTTATATTGGAACGCCCCGTCTGGGGTTACAAATGCGGTTTTCTCTTTGGCCGACTTGGCCAGGGGAATTTGCCAATACCCTTTTGTGAGGTCAAGAGTCGTCATGTATCGGGCTGTTCCCAGCCGGTCGATCAACTCATCTATACGTGGCATGGGGTAGGTGTCAAATTTTGTAACTTTGTTCAACTGACGAAAATCGTTACAAAATCGCCAGCTCCCATCCGGTTTAGGCACCAACACAATGGGACTAGACCAATCACTTTGGGACTCCTCTATCACCCCTAAGTTCAGCATTTTCTGTACTTCCTCCCGTATTGCCTCCCGTCGGGCCTCTGGGATCCGATAGGGTTTTAACTTCACTCTTTCACCGGGCGGGGTAATAATATCATGCTCTACCCCAGATGTTTGTCCCGGCAGCTCAGAGAACACCTCCTTGTTGCGAAGCACAAACTCCTTAACCTCCTGTTGTTGGGGTTGTGACAAGGTGGCTGCTATTCCAACCTCCGGAATCACGCAACCAGTTTGAGCTGGTGACCAAGTTTCTGCGACTAGGGACTCTCTATCCCTCCAGGCTTTCAACAGATTAACGTGATATATCTGTTCGGGCTTTCGCCTTCCTGGTTGTCTGACCTTGTAATTCACTTCGCTCACTTTTTCCATTATCTCGTAGGGGCCTTGCCATTTGGCAAGGAATTTACTTTCAACCGTAGGGACAAGTACCAATATCCTATCCCCCGGGGAAAAGGTACGGGTCTTTGCTCCACGGTTGTACACTCTCTGCTGTGCCAACTGCGCTTGGGCCAAATGTTCCTTCACGATGGGCATTACCTGTGCAATTCGATCTTGCATCAGGGCGACATGCTCAATCACACTCCTGTGGGGAGAACTCTCACTTTCCCAAGTTTCCTTGGCAATATCCAACAGCCCTCTTGGGTGTCTCCCATACAGTAACTCAAAGGGGGAGAATCCCGTAGAGGATTGGGGCACCTCCCTAATAGCAAACATCAAATAAGGAAGTAGACAGTCCCAATCCTTTCCATCTCTATCCACCACTTTCTTCAACATTTGTTTTAGGGTTTTGTTGAATCTTTCAACCAGCCCATCGGTTTGGGGGTGATACACAGATGTACGCAATTGCGTCACTTTGAACAATTTACACAGCTCTTTCATAACCCGGGACATAAAGGGTGTACCTTGGTCCGTAAGCAGTTCTTTACAAATACCCACCCGGCTAAAAACAAGAGATAGCTCTTTGGCTATGGTTTTGGCCGAAGTATTTCTGAGAGGGATCGCTTCTGGATAACGGGTGGCATAGTCCATTATAACCAATATGTACTGGTGCCCCCTAGCGGACTTGATTATAGGACCTACCAAATCCATTGCGATTCTCTCAAACGGGACCTCAATGATGGGTAGAGGGACCAGCGGGCTACGGAAATGTGGCATCGGGGCCGACCTCTGACACACAGGGCAGGAGGAACAATAATTTTCTATGTCCTTCATCACCCCAGGCCAATAGAATCTCTGTAATACCCTCTCTCGGGTTTTCTCTGTCCCCAGATGACCTCCAAGAATGTGCCCATGGGCCAACTCCAACACCAACTTCCTGTAAGGTTTGGGCACCACAAGCTGCTCAACGGTTTCTTCTGCCCTTTTTGCCACCCGATACAGTAGGTCCTTCTCTACGCTGAAGTATGGGTAAGTGCAGGTATTATCTGGGTTCACTAACTCGCCATCTATTTCCACTACGTTTTCCCGTGCCTTTATTAGGGCGGGGTCTTTTAACTGTTCTGTGGCAAAATTTTCCCTGTGAACCTCCAGATCAGAAAACTCCACAGACGGTAGGTTTTCGTCTGAGGAGGTGGTCTCCTCTCCAGTTTCTTGAGTCTCCCCTGCCAATACTGACAAGGGAAATTCTGGAGAGTCCTCACCACTCTCAGAGGAGTTCTGGCTATCACATTCCTGGTACATAGGGGCACCAGTGGGGGGCTCAGGATCATCCCACAGTTCCCAGAACTTCGGAAAATCTCTTCCCACAATGGCATCATGCGGTAATTGAGATACTAACCCCACTGGATGAGAGAGGGTACCTTTGGGGGTCTCGAAACACACTGTAGTCACTGGATACTCTCGGGTGTCCCCATGCACACAAATAACAGCTACCTTGCTATTCCCAGAGACCTCTGTTTTAACTAATTCAGCCTTTATCAGGGTCACAAGGCTACCTGAATCCAGTAATACCACAACATTTCTACCATTAATACACATTTTGCATAAATGTTTCTCAGTTCCCCGAATGGCAGTGCATGCGACTGTCGCACACAGCGACTGACGTCTGTCCGTCAGAAAGTCACATTGCATGGGTTCCTCCACAACCGGGCAATTTGCTGCAATATGTCCCGCTTGCCGGCAGCGGTAGCAAACAATCCTTTTGGCTGCCTCTTGAGCCCCTGACTTCCCAGGCTGTTCTCGCCAAACTTTGGGTAGAGCTCCCACCCTCTCACTCTCTCCACCCTCACCCCTTGGAATCCTCTTATCCGCCCCTGGGGATGGTCTGGTCTTAGGGTGGAAAGTCCGAGAGTCTCTGGAAGAGGCCGTCAGGTTCTCTGTAGCCAAGTATTTCTCTACACGATCCACAAGACCACCGGCCGTCTCTGGGTCTCCATGGCTTACCCACTTTTGGATGGCAGTAGGAAGAGCTCTCAAAAACCGATCCATTACAACACGTTCCACAATCTCTGGTGCGGACAAAGTCTCTGGCTGTAGCCACTTCCTGCTCAGGTGAATGAGATCATACATTTGAGACCTGGGGGGTTTTCCAAGCTGGAAAGTCCAGTTATGCACACGCTGAGCCCGGACAGCCAGGGTGACACCCAGCCTTGCCAATATTTCAGCTTTTAGCATCACATAGTCTTTTGCTTGGTCAGGCTCTAGGTCATAGTAAGCCTTCTGCGATTCACCAGTTAACAGAGGAGCCACCAGTCCAGCCCACTGCTCCTCAGGCCACTTTTCTCTTTCAGCAGTCCTTTCAAATGTGGTCAAAAATACCTCTGGATCATCCTCTCCAGTCATTTTTGTCAATAAACGACTCACCCCAAAGGACGCGGTATTAGTGGGACGGCTTTCCTCACTGGTCTGCGGACGTTGCTGCATTACTGCTTCCATTTGTTGTAGTCTCTGCTCTTGCTTCTGTAACAGGTCTATGAAGCGGGCCTCAGATTGCTGCTGGGCTTGTTGATGAGCTTGCTGCTGGGCTGCAAGGCTCCTTTGCAAACCTGCATTTGTCTGCTGTTGATTGGCATTTGCTAGAGCCAGCTGTTTCAGTATCTCCTCCATGCTGGCTTAAAAAAAACTGCCACTGGTTCTCCACCAACTGTGAGGGGGTTAACTCAGTAGCGGGTGTGTGTGACCCCCTGGTTGGGCTCCCCACACAAAAACAGGGCCAGCAGACGGAGGTTGTGGTTTTCAAAATCAAAAGGTGCGGTTTATTTCTCTATGTACAGTGACAAAAACACAGCAAAGCCAAAAAGAAACATAAACAAAATAAATCCTGGTCAGTTTGACCTCTGACTAAACATGCAGGTTTCCTAAACTAACAACTGGGATCAGCCTGGTGCTGTCCTAGTCCCTAAGTCCCTGGTTTAGTAAAAGTCCAAACAAATAGCCACACAGGCTTTGCCTCACCGCACAGGGGTTCACTCTCCCTAGACAGTCCACACAGGTCTGGGTCCAGGCATGAGCAAACACCTAATGAATCTGGGAGTTTTTATAGAGGCCTTAAACGAACTGACAGGCTTCAGCTGGTCTCATCAACTCCCTGCCTGCACGACGCCCAGCCCTCTCCCTAGAGGTATGAGTCATCCATGAGCCTACTAGCCTCAGCTGGGCTTATACAACTCTCCACCCTAGTTGTATAAGTCAGCATAAAGCCTGAATCTGGGAGAAATATATCTACCCCCCTGGATGCAACCAGGTGACTTTACCTTCCTGCTGTCACAGTAGGGAGAGTGTCAGTTTCTTTCACTGTGCGAGTCCTTGTTTCTAGGGACAAAGAAGGAAAGTGAGGCCTCGTACACACGACCGATTTTCTCGTCGTAAAAAACACGTCGTTTTTTTCGACGAGATTCTTGTTAAGCTTGTCGATTTTCTCGTCAAGCTTTCTATGCGTACACACTGTCATTTTCCAATTTCCTCGTGGTTCTCTGCGCTCACGTCCAGCACGTACGACGGCACTATAAAGGGGAAGATCTTTTTTCTTGGCGCCACCCCTTGGGCTGCTTTTGCTGATCTCGTGTTACCGCGTCTGAAGTAAAAGTTTGGGAAGAGACGATTCGCGCTTTTCAGTCTTCGTACTTTTCAGATCGTTTTCTGCCGTTCAGTTTGTGCTTGTGGGTTCGTATCTTGACTTTCAGGGCGTCTAGGCAGGTCGTATCTGTTTTACAGTGCGTTATTGCCTGTTCGTTTCTGAATTTCAGTTCGTTATTCATAGGCCTTGCTGTTCTAAAGTGCGTTCTGTTCTGTACGTTCTGATTAGACGACCGTTTACTAGCCATGTCGCCTGGACGTTCTCGTCGTCGAGTTCGTGCTGTGCGTGCGCTTGGTGTTGGTCTGCTTGTTTTGGACCAAGACCAGTCCATGAATGGTGTGAGGAGGAGTTCATGGACCAAGAATTGGTTGCTCCAGCGGGACCAATTCTGCCACATGCCTCTGCTGCGGGAGATCGTCGAGAATAATCCTGAGGACTACAGGAATTTTCTGAGGATGTCTGACCCCGTTTTTCAGGAACTGTTGGCTTTGGTGTCCCCCTATATTACCAGGAAGGACACCGTTATGCGGGAAGCCATCAGTGCTGAGCAGAGGCTCATCGCCACGTTGCGTTACCTGGCGACAGGGAGAAGTCTTCAGGACTTGAAGTTCACCACAGGCATCTCCCCCCAGGCTCTGGGCCTCATAATCCCAGACACCTGTTCTGCTATTATACAAGTCCTGCAGGAGGACTATATTAGGGTAAGTTTTCTCCCTTCACATCACATTTTATGTATTACATGTATGCTAATGTATTGTATTTCTTTCATCCTTTCCTAATTACCATGATTGTAATATGCTGAGAATGTCCCCTTTGTCCCCATGCATGTTGGAAGCTTTAGATTGCCCCTTTTTTATCCTCCCTAAATATTTCCCCTCACTAACTTTTCCAGCAGGGGTGCCTGTTGCTCCAAATGTTGGGGGGTTACAACCCCAATTTCGGAAGTAAACTTCCTCCTTTTTTGCTCTGTTGCCTAATAAACGCCCCCAGTTGTCCCCTCCAATGCAGCCATTTAGTCCCCTCTATTGCAGCCAGTTTCCCCCCAGCCCTGCACTTACCTTCTTGTGGTCAGCGCCATCCTTCTTCTGTCCTTGATGTCTTCTCCTTCCCTTCATGTTGCATCAGCCAATCATGTTACCATTAAACAGACTTGGTGAACATGATTGCCAGAGCTGCCTGTCAGTGTTTACACAAGGAATGCCCCCTCCTTGCGTCCCCGATTTTTCTTTGAGGAAGCCAATTACATCCCTCAGGTTGTAATTTGCAAGACTTTTTTAATACCTGTTTCTGCTCTGCAATTTTAACCCCCTAAATGACGCAATTAATCATATGTCGGTCGCTTTACAAGAGGCCATCCACCTGAATAGTGTGCGGCATAGACAATACATAGGTTCATGCAACGCATGAACCTATGTATTGTTCTGAGTGATGGGCACAGGAGAGAGGGGACAGTGCTCCAGCGCCCACTCTGGACGCACCGCCACTGCAATGCTATCCTGTGGCCAAACACATCTCCCCCCCCCAAAATAATTTAGTAATGGCCCATCAGAGGGGGTGATGAATATGATAAATGAGCCTTCCATTATACTTTTTTTACACACCTTAATAAACGTATAATTAGATTGATGTTGGTCTCTAATTTTTTGGTCTTGAATTTGCTTGTAATGTATGCCTTTGTTTTTCTAATATTATTTCATCTTGTTTCACTCCACAGCTTCCTTCAACGCCACAGGAATGGCAGACTGTGGCATCGGAGTTTGCCACGCGGTGGGACTTCCCCAACTGCGGTGGTGCCATAGACGGGAAGCACGTCCGCATCGTGCCGCCACCCCGTTCTGGATCCTACTACTACAACTACAAGGGGTTTCATAGCATTGTGCTGATGGCGGTGGTGTCAGCACGGTATGAATTCCTCTATGTTGATGTAGGGAAGAATGGCCGGATGTCCGATGGGGGATCCTTCATCCAGACGGAGTTTGCCCTCCGTCTCCAGAGTGACGACCTTGCATTGCCACCGGATGCAGGGAATATTGAAGGACTCCCCTTTGTTTTCTTGGCTGATGAAGCCTTCGGACTCGGACGGCATCTTATGAGGCCATTTCCACAGAGGACCCTGACCCCAGAGAAGAGTGTGTTCAATTACCGGCTGGCCAGGGCCCGAAGAGTCGTTGAAAATGCCTTCGGCATAATGGCCAGCCGGTTCCGCCTTTTTATGACTTCCATCCACTTGGCGGACTACAAAATAAACTATGTAGTGTTATGCTGCTGTGTGCTACACAATTTTCTTTGCCGCAAAGCGAATTCATATATGGCCTCAGTTTTGCCAGAGGCTGGACTTTCCCCTGCAAATCCCCTTCCGGGCCTGGAATCTGCCCGTCTTGGCTTGCCCCCCCAAAATGCCCGTGTGGTTCGGGACAAATACATGGAGTATTTCACGGGTAGGGGGGCAATTCCTATGCCAGCCTATGTCTAAGTATCCCAATAAAAATCTTCTTTAAACCTTTAATTATTTGTTCTTTCCTGTCTCCTAGTTTGTCTTTGTGCATTTGTAGTGGCAAGTGTATTTTACTTTAGTAAATAACAACCAATTTCACTATGTTACCTTACAAAAGAACCAAATAAGCTTAGAGTGTATTATAAAAAGAAGCTACACGTTGTTTGTGTTCAAATATTTTACTCTCTGCACATTTTTTTTTGTTTTACTTTGGGGTTGGCCTGACCACAACCCGTCAAATTTTGGCTTATGAAAATACAAAAATACCACTTGCATTTCTAAAATGACAACATTGGATACCTCTGAGCAATCTGAGACATTCAGTTACACAAACTATGTCTCTATGTGCCCGTCCTAATATGGGGTCCTGCCACCCCTTGCCCAGTCAAAAATTCAATATGCACACATTTTTACTTTTTTGCAAATAGGAAGTTTACAATCCTGATCCCTATTGTCAACATGTGCTATCTGCCATCAGGGGTGATCAATGGATGTGTTTTGGGGGTGCATCCCCTTCCTCAGTTCACCGACTTTTGATACGAGGAAGGTGTTGCACCCACAAAAGACGTACATGGATATCCCCTGATGGCAGATAGCACATGTTCACACACTGTGTGCATATTCAATTTTTGGCTGCTTTGTTACTCAAAAAATTAGTAAAAATATAAAAACAAACATGTAAAAACAAATGTGTTTGGATGGCTTATTGAATTCTCCCCAAAACATCGAGAATGTCTTTAAATGTTTGTTCCATCACATGGATTCTTTGTTTAATTAGGTCCAGTTCCGTGCTACATTCCATCACTTGCTGGATGAGGCGGAGGGCACTGTCAGCAGAGAACGGTGTGCTATCCTTCACAACATTTCCATCCCCTAAAAACCATAAAAAAAAATTAATAAAACTCTGCAGGCCTACCTCGCTTACCTTAAGCTGTGGTGTCAGATACTGACCTGTTGTGGTGACCAGATCCACAACGTCATCCACCTCTCCTTCCTGCACTTCTCCTTCCTCCACCTCAACTTCCTGCACATCTTTCGGTTGTGGATCTTTGGGAGTTTGGGGTTGCTTGGAAGTTGTGGGGTGCATGTGCTCCCTGGAGTGTCCTCCTCCCAGTCTTCTCTCCCCTATGAGAATAAAACCAAAGGTCTATTTATCACACTGTAAAAATCTCATTTTTAAACTTAAAACAGGCTAAATTGTTTGGAAGTGGGGTACAAGTGTGTGTTTGTGCGGAATTTAAAGAAAAATGCATTCTTTATGACCCCAAATATGTTTATTATTCACATTTGGATGTAATTTTTTGGACATGGAGGCACCACAAATAAACTCTGATGCACCTGTGTGGGACACCCAAAAAAGGCGGGTCTGGTGGCCCACACTATAGTGCTCCAAAGTACAGATGTGGAAGCAGCTGCTGAGTGTCCTCTCCTTTACACTGATTAAAGTTTGCATTTCATTCTCCTTACAAACACATCATCTAGACTTAAAAATTATCCACAATACTTGATCAAAAATGGCAGATGTCTAATTACTTTTGGGGGTCTTAAATAAGCCAAAACCACGGATAGTGGCCGAACGAAGTGTCGGTAACGTAACGAACGATTACTGTGCCCAACCTAGTTCAAAATAATACATTTTGGAAGGGAGTCCAATATGCTTTAAAAAAAAAAAAAGTAAGTTTCTAAAAAGATTAATAGCAGAAAGGTCGTCATTTTACTTACTTTTAGCGAGCATCCTCTTTATGCTCCTCAACTGGTCTGGCTCCCTCAGTTTGAGGTCTGACCACCTCTTTCTGAGCTGCTCATTTGAGCGTTTCACCCCGAACTTCGCCCTCAGACTCTTCACAACTTTAGTGAGGATTTTGGCCTTCCTTCTATTTGGTTTGCTATACGGCCCATGCTTGGCATCATAATCAGCCTTGACCAAGATGTCCACCATCTCCGCCATCTCCGCCAAAGACATATTCGATGCCTTGAATCTCCTCCTTGATCGTGACGTGTCCTCGGTCTCCGGGCTTGTCTCCTCGCTAGTTGCGGAATTATCAGACACCTGCTGTAACTCCGCCATATCTGTCTGCGCGCCGAAAGAGAAGGGGCGGGGAAAAGATGTTAGTTAGAACGTCATGGGCGGGCGACGTGTGCGGAGCGACGTGTTCCAATTTGGACGCATGCGTGGTGTGTATATAGCAAACACACATGTGACTATAGTACGTTCGGTGTGTGGAGAGAGGAGTTCAAGTGACGGACGTGCGAACGAAGGTATGTGATTTTGTGAGACTTGTTAAAATTGTTGGCCTATACTGTCTTGAGATTGTTGGAGGATATATATGGTGACTAGGATGTGAAGGAGGTTAGACTGTTTGCCTCACATTATTTAAATATAATTTATTTTACTTGCAGATACAATATGAATGTATTTATTAGCGACAAAGAGTTCCTGGCGGAATTTATTGACCGGGTAAGGGAGCTGCCGGCTCTGTGGGAGGCCAAAAACCCCATCCATAAAAAAAAAGGGGTGAGAAAAGCAGCGCTGGATAAGCTGCTCCCATTTGTGCATACCAAGGTGCCCACAGCCACAGCAAAACAAGTGGACACTAAAATTGGGAGCTTGAGAGGTACCTACAGGACTGAACGCTCTAAGGTGCTGGCTTCTCAGAGGTCAGGAGCAGCAGCAGATGATGTTTATGTCCCGGTTTTGTGGTACTACAGCAGGATGTCCTTCCTGGATGACCACATTGAGCCAAGGCCATCACTCTCCACTCTTCCCCCCAGACTTCCCTGCAGCCAACCTGAGCCTTCTCTGGAGCAAGAGGAGGCAGCCATCCTGGATGATCCTGATTTGGCCATCTGGAGCCAGGTATAGTATTAACTGAAAATGTAGTGGGATAAAATTAATGTTTCCCAAATATGTCAGGATGAGAAACATACATTATTTTGTATTCAACAAGTGAAATCATGATCTGTAGACATTATTCTGCACTTAATTGTGTGGTAAATAGTCAAGCTGATGTAGTGGTAAATTTAAAGCAAGGATTTATGCATTTACATTCTAATTGCTTCCATCAGGATTACAAAGTTTGATGCAAAGATTAAACCAACATATTAAACTATGTTTCTTTTTCATACACAGGATGAAATCAGCCAGGAGGAGGGTCTGGAAACTGTCAGGCAGGAGGAGGAAGGGCCCAGTGGCAGCCAGGAGGTGGCAGGGCCCAGTGGCAGCCAGGAGGTGGCAGGGCCCAGTGGCAGCCAGGAGGTGGCAGGGCCCAGTGGCAGACAGGAGGTGGCAGGGCAAAGGAGAAGCAACAGATCCCAGGTGCCTCCCATCAGGCTTCACAAAAGAGGCAGGAGGGACAGGACCACCAGTGAGGCAGCAATGGCCCTTATTAAAGAGGCCCATGCCACCCTCAAGGAGCCCACATCCCCTGAAGAGGCCATTGCCGGCCTAGTGGAGGCTAAGTTCAAGGTGATGAGCATGGAGCAACGCCTCCTATGCGAACCCCTGCTCATCACCTTGCTCAACAAGGGGGTGATGGAGCAAATTACCCCCAATACCGCCATATGTGAGGTGGCCCAACTGACCCAACCTCAACCTCCACCTCCACCTTCCTCTTCTGCCCCACCCCCTTCTGCTACCCCTCCACCTTCTGACCCACCCCCTTCTGCTACCCCTCCACCTTCTGCCCCACCCCCTTCTGCTACCCCTCCACCTTCTGCCCCACCCCCTTCTGCTACCCCTCCACCTTCTGCCCCACCCCCTTCTGCTACCCCTCCACCTTCTGCCCCACCCCCTTCTGCTACCCCTCCACCTTCTGCCCCACCCCCTTCTGCTACACCTCCACCTTCTGCCCCACCCCCTTCTGCTACACCTCCACCTTCTTCTTCTGCCCCACCCCCTTCTGCTACACCTCCACCTCCTCCTCCTGACAGGAGTACCCCTCCAGTGGGCCAGCCTCCAGCTAAACGAAGAAGGAAGGCTTCAGTAAAGGCTGCAGGGAAGGTTGCCAGGAAGAAGAGGAAGTGATGGCCTTGCTTCATTGTGGTCGCACTGGTCGGACAGAAGGCAGCCTGTTGTAGTACCACACACTTGGGACATATATCTCACCTGCTGCTGTTCCTGACCTCTGGGAGGCCAGCATCAGATTGTGTTCTGAAATGTGGGCCTTCTCAAGCTCCCAATTTTAGTGTCCACACAGGGTTGCTGTGTGCTCTGGGGTCCCTGGGATGCACAAATGGCAGCAGCTTCTCCAGCGCTGCCTTCTCTTTATTTAATTTATAAACATGAATAAATGTGTTTTTTGTTTAAGTTCATACTTGACTATGTGTATTTTTAAATAAAAAAAAACAAGCTTTGGAGTAAGCAGATACATTTGACTGACAATAAAAGGCACAGATATCACCCCCCCAAAAGAATAACTAAATCTGATTAGCTCAAAAACATGGTGTGAAATTTTAAAAATATAGATTAGAAAATTAAATGGGAGATCGCTATCAAAACATTGAGAAATTATAATTAACATCATTTTGAAAAATCTAACCATTTAAATTATTCCTAAAAACTTGCACGATATAATACACATAAATCTTATAAAGAGCAGCATGAAAAAGGTTAAAAATAAGGCATAACTCTGTGTGAATATCAGCAGCAAAAGAAGGTCTCTCGTTTTGATTAATGTAACATTCTAACGAAGAATTCAATGCAGAACATTTAAACGATGAAATATTTATGAGCGTGACGAATGTGCTCTCTCCATTATGAAGGCTTGTTTTACCAGAAGATGCGCTCCCGTCTCATAGTTGCTTGTGAGCATGCGCGCTTTTGGAAGAGTCGTAAAAGCATACACACGAACCATTTTCTCGTCACAAAACAGGCCGACGAGAAACACGACGAGGAAATCTGGACTCCTGACGAGAAAATAGAGAGCAGGTTCTCTATTTTCTCGTCGAGATTCTCGTCAAGTTTCTCGTCGTAAAACCATACACACGAACGTTTTTCTAGACAAAAAAACTCTCGCGGCACTTTTCTTGACTGTTTACGACGAGAAAATCGGTCGTGTGTACGAGGCCTGAGGGGAATTCTCCTTGTGCTATAGTGTGCTTTAAAAAAACATTTTTTCTAGGGACAGAAAACTCTAGGTAGGGAGAGTGTCAGTTTCTTTCACTGTGCGAGTCCTTGTTTCTAGGGACAAAGAAGGAAAGTGAGGGGAATTCTCCATGTGCTATAGTGTGCTTTAAAAAAACATTTTTTCTAGTGTGACAGCAGGAAGGTAAAGTCACCTGGTTGCATCCAGGGGGGTAGATATATTTCTCCCAGATTCAGGCTTTATGCCGACTTATACAACTAGGGAGGGAGTTGATGAAGCCCAGCTGAGGCTAGTGGGCTCATGGATGATTCATACCTCTAGGGAGAGTGCTGGGCGTCGTGCAGGCAGGGAGTTGATGAGACCAGCTGAAGCTTGTCAGCTCGTTTAAGGCCTCTATAAAAACTCCCAGCTTCATTAGGTGTTTGCTCATGCCTGGAACCAGACCTGTGTGGACTGTCTAGGGAGAGTGAACCCCTGTGCGGTGAGACAAAGCCTGTGTGGCTATTTGTTTGGACATTTACTAAACCAGGGACTTAGGGACTAGGACAGCACCAGGCTGATCCCAGTTGTTAGTTAGGAAACCTGCATGTTTAGTCAGAGGTCAAGCTGACCAGGGTTTATTTTGTTTATGTTTCTTTTTGCTTTGCTGTGTTTTTTTGTCACTGTAAATAGAGAAATAAACCGCACCTTTTTGATCTTGAAAACCACAACCTCCGTCTGCTGGGCCTGTTTTTGTGTGGGGAGCCCATCCAGGGGATCACCCACACCCGCTGCCGAGCGAACCCCCCCACAGTTGGTGGAGAACCAGTGGCAGTTTTTTTTTAAGCCAGCATGGAGGAGATACTGAAACAGCTGGCTCTAGCAAATGCCAATCAACAGCAGACAAATGCAGGTTTGCAAAAGAGCCTTGCAGCTCAACAACAGAGCTTTGCAGCCCAGCAGCAAGCTCATCAACAGAGCCTTGCAGCCCAGCAGCAAGCTCACCAACAGAGTCTGGAAGCTCAGCAACAAGCCCAGCAGCAATCTGAGGCCCGCTTCATAGACCTGTTACAGAAGCAAGAGCAGAGACTACAACAAATGGAAGCAGTAATGCAGCAACGTCCGCAGACCAGTGAGGAAAGCCGTCCCACTAATACCGCGTCCTTTGGGGTGAGTCGTTTATTGACAAAAATGACTGGAGAGGATGATCCAGAGGTATTTTTGACCACATTTGAAAGGACTGCTGAAAGAGAAAAGTGGCCTGAGGAGCAGTGGGCTGGACTGGTGGCTCCTCTGTTAACTGGTGAATCGCAGAAGGCTTACTATGACCTAGAGCCTGACCAAGCAAAAGACTATGTGATGCTAAAAGCTGAAATATTGGCAAGGCTGGGTGTCACCCTGGCTGTCCGGGCTCAGCGTGTGCATAACTGGACTTTCCAGCTTGGAAAACCCCCCAGGTCTCAAATGTATGATCTCATTCACCTGAGCAGGAAGTGGCTACAGCCAGAGACTTTGTCCGCACCAGAGATTGTGGAACGTGTTGTAATGGATCGGTTTTTGAGAGCTCTTCCTACTGCCATCCAAAAGTGGGTAAGCCATGGAGACCCAGAGACGGCCGGTGGTCTTGTGGATCGTGTAGAGAAATACTTGGCTACAGAGAACCTGACGGCCTCTTCCAGAGACTCTCGGACTTTCCACCCTAAGACCAGACCATCCCCAGGGGCGGATAAGAGGATTCCAAGGGGTGAGGGTGGAGAGAGTGAGAGGGTGGGAGCTCTACCCAAAGTTTGGCGAGAACAGCCTGGGAAGTCAGGGGCTCAAGAGGCAGCCAAATGGATTGTTTGCTACCGCTGCCGGCAAGCGGGACATATTGCAGCAAATTGCCCGGTTGTGGAGGAACCCATGCAATGTGACTTTCTGACGGACAGACGTCAGTCGCTGTGTGCGACAGTCGCGTGCACTGCCATTCGGGGAACTGAGAAACATTTATGCAAAATGTGTATTAATGGTAGAAATGTTGTGGTATTACTGGATTCAGGTAGCCTTGTGACCCTGATAAAGGCTGAATTAGTTAAAACAGAGGTCTCTGGGAATAGCAAGGTAGCTGTTATTTGTGTGCATGGGGACACCCGAGAGTATCCAGTGACTACAGTGTGTTTCAAGACCCCCAAAGGTACCCTCTCTCATCCAGTGGGGTTAGTATCTCAATTACCGCATGATGCCATTGTGGGAAGGGATTTTCCGAAGTTCTGGGAACTGTGGGATGATCCTGAGCCCCCCACTGGTGCCCCTATGTACCAGGAATGTGATAGCCAGAACTCCTCTGAGAGTGGTGAGGACTCTCCAGAATTTCCCTTGTCAGTATTGGCAGGCGAGACTCAAGAAACTGGAGAGGAGCCCACCTCCTCAGACGAAAACCTACCGTCTGTGGAGTTTTCTGATCTTGAGGTTCACAGGGAAAATTTTGCCACAGAACAGTTAAAAGACCCCGCCCTAATAAAGGCACGGGAAAACGTAGTGGAAATAGATGGCGAGTTAGTGAACCCAGATAATACCTGCACTTACCCATACTTCAGCGTAGAGAATGACCTACTGTATCGGGTGGCAAAAAGGGCAGAAGAAACCGTTGAGCAGCTTGTGGTGCCCAAACCTTACAGGAAGTTGGTGTTGGAGTTGGCCCATGGGCACATTCTTGGAGGTCATCTGGGGACAGAGAAAACCCGAGAGAGGGTATTACAGAGATTCTATTGGCCTGGGGTGATGAAGGACATAGAAAATTATTGTTCCTCCTGCCCTGTGTGTCAGAGGTCGGCCCCGATGCCACATTTCCGTAGCCCGCTGGTCCCTCTACCCATCATTGAGGTCCCGTTTGAGAGGGTCGCAATGGATTTGGTAGGTCCTATAATCAAGTCCGCTAGGGGGCACCAGTACATATTAGTTATAATGGACTATGCCACCCGTTATCCAGAAGCGATCCCTCTCCGAAATACCTCGGCCAAAACCATAGCCAAAGAGCTATCTCTTGTTTTTAGCCGGGTGGGTATTTGTAAAGAACTGCTTACGGACCAAGGTACACCCTTTATGTCCCGGGTTATGAAAGAGCTGTGTAAATTGTTCAAAGTGACGCAATTGCGTACGTCTGTGTATCACCCCCCAACCGATGGGCTGGTTGAAAGATTCAACAAAACCCTAAAACAAATGTTGAAGAAAGTGGTGGATAGAGATGGAAAGGATTGGGACTGTCTACTTCCTTATTTGATGTTTGCTATTAGGGAGGTGCCCCAATCCTCTACGGGATTCTCCCCCTTTGAGTTACTGTATGGGAGACACCCAAGAGGACTGTTGGATATTGCCAAGGAAACTTGGGAAAGTGAGAGTTCTCCCCACAGGAGTGTGATTGAGCATGTCGCCCTGATGCAAGATCGAATTGCACAGGTAATGCCCATCGTGAAGGAACATTTGGCCCAAGCGCAGTTGGCACAGCAGAGAGTGTACAACCGTGGAGCCAAGACCCGTACCTTTTCCCCGGGGGATAGGATATTGGTACTTGTCCCTACGGTTGAAAGTAAATTCCTTGCCAAATGGCAAGGCCCCTACGAGATAATGGAAAAAGTGAGCGAAGTGAATTACAAGGTCAGACAACCAGGAAGGCGAAAGCCCGAACAGATCTATCACGTTAATCTGTTGAAAGCCTGGAGGGATAGAGAGTCCCTAGTCGCAGAAACTTGGTCACCAGCTCAAACTGGTTGCGTGATTCCGGAGGTTGGAATAGCAGCCACCTTGTCACAACCCCAACAACAGGAGGTGAAGGAGTTTGTGCTTCGCAACAAGGAGGTGTTCTCTGAGCTGCCGGGACAAACATCTGGGGTAGAGCATGATATTATTACCCCGCCCGGTGAAAGGGTGAAGTTAAAACCCTATCGGATCCCAGAGGCCCGACGGGAGGCAATACGGGAGGAAGTACAGAAAATGCTGAACTTAGGGGTGATAGAGGAGTCCCAAAGTGATTGGTCTAGTCCCATTGTGTTGGTGCCTAAACCGGATGGGAGCTGGCGATTTTGTAACGATTTTAGTCAGTTGAACAAAGTTACAAAATTTGACACCTACCCCATGCCACGTATAGATGAGTTGATCGACCGGCTGGGAACAGCCCGATACATGACGACTCTTGACCTCACAAAAGGGTATTGGCAAATTCCCCTGGCCAAGTCGGCCAAAGAGAAAACCGCATTTGTAACCCCAGACGGGGCGTTCCAATATAAGAGAATGCCGTTCGGGTTACAGAATGCGCCGGCCACATTCCAGCGGAAAATGGACCAGATACTGAGGCCCCATCGGAAGTATGCTGCGGCTTACCTGGATGACGTAATTGTCCATAGCACAGATTGGGCCTCACATCTGCCAAAAGTGCAAGCAGTCCTAGACTCTATCCGGGAAGCGGGGTTTACGGCTAACCCCAAGAAGTGTACCATTGGGCAGGAGGAGGCCAAATATCTTGGGTACACCATTGGCAGGGGAGTAATAAAACCCCAACTCAACAAAGTCGAGGCCATCCAGAGTTGGCCACGTCCCAACAGCAAGAAGCAGGTACGGGCCTTTCTGGGAATCACGGGTTATTATCGGCGCTTCATTCCCCACTTTGCTTCTAAGGCTGTGCCCCTAACCAACCTGACGAAAGGGAAAGGGTCGGTCATGATTAAATGGACCCCCGAGGCTGAGGCAGCATTCCAATTCTTGAAACAAGCCTTATGTAGCCAGCCAGTGTTGTACTCACCCGACTTCTCTAAAGACTTTGTCGTACAAAGTGATGCGTCAGATGTGGGGTTAGGAGCAGTATTGTCCCAGGTCTGGAACGGGGAAGAGCACCCAGTCATTTACCTCAGCAGGAAGTTGAAGTCCCATGAGGTAAATTACGCCACGGTTGAAAAGGAGTGTTTAGCGGTGAAGTGGGCTCTAGATTCCCTTCGGTACTATCTGCTAGGTAGGCACTTTGACATGGTTACGGATCACGCTCCGTTAAAGTGGATGGCTCAAAACAAGGAGACAAATAGAAGAGTGAATAGGTGGTTCCTGGCCCTACAGGAATTCAACTTCACAGTAAAGCATCGCCCTGGCGTTCAAATGGGGAATGTGGATGCTTTGTCTCGAGTACATGAATGCCTGATTGCTGGTGTTCCAACCCCAAGGTTAAAACAAGAGGGGGGGGTATGTGACAGCAGGAAGGTAAAGTCACCTGGTTGCATCCAGGGGGGTAGATATATTTCTCCCAGATTCAGGCTTTATGCCGACTTATACAACTAGGGAGGGAGTTGATGAAGCCCAGCTGAGGCTAGTGGGCTCATGGATGATTCATACCTCTAGGGAGAGTGCTGGGCGTCGTGCAGGCAGGGAGTTGATGAGACCAGCTGAAGCTTGTCAGCTCGTTTAAGGCCTCTATAAAAACTCCCAGCTTCATTAGGTGTTTGCTCATGCCTGGAACCAGACCTGTGTGGACTGTCTAGGGAGAGTGAACCCCTGTGCGGTGAGACAAAGCCTGTGTGGCTATTTGTTTGGACATTTACTAAACCAGGGACTTAGGGACTAGGACAGTACCAGGCTGATCCCAGTTGTTAGTTAGGAAATCTGCATGTTTAGTCAGAGGTCAAGCTGACCAGGGTTTATTTTGTTTATGTTTCTTTTTGCTTTGCTGTGTTTTTTTGTCACTGTAAATAGAGAAATAAACCGCACCTTTTTGATCTTGAAAACCACAACCTCCGTCTGCTGGGCCTGTTTTTGTGTGGGGAGCCCATCCAGGGGATCACCCACACCCGCTGCCGAGCGAACCCCCCCACACTAGGGAAAGAAAACTCTAGGTAGGGAGAGTGTCAGTTTCTTTCACTGTGCGAGTCCTTGTTTCTAGGGACAAAGAAGGAAAGTGAGGGGAATTCTCCTTGTGCTATAGTGTGCTTTAAAAAAACATTTTTTCTAGGGACAGAAAACTCTAGGTAGGGAGAGTGTCAGTTTCTTTCACTGTGCGAGTCCTTGTTTCTAGGGACAAAGAAGGAAAGTGAGGGGAATTCTCCTTGTGCTATAGTGTGCTTTAAAAAAACATTTTTTCTAGGGACAGAAAACTAAAGGTAGGGAGAGTGTCAGTTTCTTTCACTGTGCGAGTCCTTGTTTCTAGGGACAAAGAAGGAAAGTGAGGGGAATTCTCCTTGTGCTATAGTGTGCTTTAAAAAAACATTTTTTCTAGGGACAGAAAACTCTAGGTAGGGAGAGTGTCAGTTTCTTTCACTGTGCGAGTCCTTGTTTCTAGGGACAAAGAAGGAAAGTGAGGGGAATTCTCCTTGTGCTATAATGTGCTTTAAAAAAACATTTTTTCTAGGGACAGAAAACTCTAGGTAGGGAGAGTGTCAGTTTCTTTCACTGTGCGAGTCCTTGTTTCTAGGGACAAAGAAGGAAAGTGAGGGGAATTCTCCTTGTGCTATAGTGTGCTTTAAAAAAACATTTTTTCTAGGGACAGAAAACTCTAGGTAGGGAGAGTGTCAGTTTCTTTCACTGTGCGAGTCCTTGTTTCTAGGGACAAAGAAGGAAAGTGAGGGGAATTCTCCTTGTGCTATAGTGTGCTTTAAAAAAACATTTTTTCTAGGGACAGAAAACTCTAGGTAGGGAGAGTGTCAGTTTCTTTCACTGTGCGAGTCCTTGTTTCTAGGGACAAAGAAGGAAAGTGAGGGGAATTCTCCTTGTGCTATAGTGTGCTTTAAAAAAACATTTTTTCTAGGGACAGAAAACTCTAGGTAGGGAGAGTGTCAGTTTCTTTCACTGTGCGAGTCCTTGTTTCTAGGGACAAAGAAGGAAAGTGAGGGGAATTCTCCTTGTGCTATAGTGTGCTTTAAAAAAACATTTTTTCTAGGGACAGAAAACTCTAGGTAGGGAGAGTGTCAGTTTCTTTCACTGTGCGAGTCCTTGTTTCTAGGGACAAAGAAGGAAAGTGAGGGGAATTCTCCTTGTGCTATAGTGTGCTTTAAAAAAACATTTTTTCTAGGGACAGAAAACTCTAGGTAGGGAGAGTGTCAGTTTCTTTCACTGTGCGAGTCCTTGTTTCTAGGGACAAAGAAGGAAAGTGAGGGGAATTCTCCTTGTGCTATAGTGTGCTTTAAAAAAACATTTTTTCTAGGGACAGAAAACTCTAGGTAGGGAGAGTGTCAGTTTCTTTCACTGTGCGAGTCCTTGTTTCTAGGGACAAAGAAGGAAAGTGAGGGGAATTCTCCTTGTGCTATAGTGTGCTTTAAAAAAACATTTTTTCTAGGGACAGAAAACTCTAGGTAGGGAGAGTGTCAGTTTCTTTCACTGTGCGAGTCCTTGTTTCTAGGGACAAAGAAGGAAAGTGAGGGGAATTCTCCTTGTGCTATAGTGTGCTTTAAAAAAACATTTTTTCTAGGGACAGAAAACTCTAGGTAGGGAGAGTGTCAGTTTCTTTCACTGTGCGAGTCCTTGTTTCTAGGGACAAAGAAGGAAAGTGAGGGGAATTCTCCTTGTGCTATAGTGTGCTAAAGCATTCCTCATCAACCATCTTTGAAATCCTTGTTTTTTGGACAGTCAGGGAAATTGTCGTTGTGCTATTCTGTGCAAAAGCAATCATCCTCAACCATATTTAGAAATCCTTAAGTAAAGGGACAGAGAAGGACACCTGAAGGTAGCCCTTATTGCTTTTTTCCCATCTCCCTGCAGGCCATCTATTAGAATGTCTGGAAGGCAAACAAGGAGAGGCAGACAGTCAGGAGGCAATAAAAGAGGGCAAGCAGGCTCTGTGTCTGGGGGCAACAGTGCTGGTCGTGGACGCGGTGCATTGTCATCAGCACATGGCCATGGGACACGCTTGTCCTTCTTTTCGGCAGCTGGACATGTTGAGCCACATCATGCCGAAGACTTGGTAGAGTGGATGACCAAGCCCTCCTCCTCCTCCTCATCCTCTCTCACCCAGGCTCAGGGTACTGGCAAAGCAGCTGCCAAAGCGTCCTCTTCCCTGGTATCAATGTCAGACTCATCATCAGTCACTCCTTCCCTAGACCCACCATGTCCTCCTCCTGAGGAGTCCCCCGAACTGTTTGAGCACAGTGTTGGGTACATGCTCCAGGAGGATGCCCAGCGTTTCGAAGGGTCTGATGATGAAACCCAGCTACAGGAAGGCAGTAGGGTGAGAGCAGACAGAGGGGATGCTCAAGAAGGACACCAATCTGGCAGTCATGTTCCAGCAGCTGCAGCATACTGCCAGATTGGCTCCAGTGATGAGGAGGGAGGGGATGATGAGGTCACTGACTCCACGTGGGTGCCTAATAGGAGAGAGGAGGAGGAGGAGGATGAGGAGGAGGCACATCTCCAACGAGGCAGGATGCCCTTTGGTGGCCAGCGTAAGGGCAGTACACCGACGGAATCACACCGCAGAGCTCCGCCTGTGCAGGGCGCTGCCTCTGCCCGTCATTCAAAAAGTTCCTTGGTGTGGGCCTTTTTTGAGGCTAGTGCATCAGATCGCACAGCTGCTGTTTGCAACATATGTCTCAAGCGTATATCGCGTGGCCAAAACATCAGCCGCTTGGGTACCACATGCCTGACCAGACATATGTTGACCTGCCATGCAGCTCGTTGGCAAGCCTACCTCAAAGACCCACACCAAAGAACAAAGCGGACCTCTCCTTGCACCGCATCAGCTGGGATCTCCAACCCCACTATAACTTCAGTCCTCTCTGAAATATGCACTGAGAGGAATGAAGGTGTAGAATTAGGTGTGTCACAGCCAAGTACTTGCGGCCACTCTGCTAGCAGTACACCGACGTCCGATTCTAGCAGGCAAATTTCCCTGCCCCAGCTGCTGGACCGTCGAAAGAAGTTCACTCCCAGCCATCCACATGCCCAGCGGTTGAATGCTAGCTTGGCTAAATTGCTAGCGCTTCAACTGCTGCCTTTTCAGTTGGTAGACTCGGCCCCCTTCCGTGAGTTTGTGCAATGTGCGGTTCCTCAGTGGCAGGTTCCCAAACGCCACTTTTTCTCACGGAAGGCTATTCCGGCTCTCTACCGGCATGTGGAAGGCAATGTCTTGGCCTCGCTGGACAGGGCGGTCAGCGGTAAGGTGCATATTACCGCTGACTCATGGTCCAGCAGGCATGGATAGGGACGTTACCTTTCTTTCACGGCCCATTGGGTCACTCTTTTGGCAGCTGGGAAGGATGCAGGACAAGGTGCAGTAGTGTTGGAGGTTGTTCCACCGCCACGCCTCCAAAATGCTACTACTGGTTGTGACACACCTCTCTCCTCCACCCCCTCCTCTTCTTCTTCCTCCATGGCCTCTTCCTGTGGTTTGTCCTATGAACCAGCGGTGCTCCGTAGCCGTTCACGGGGCTACGCAAGTACGCAGGCAAAAAGATGCCATGCCGTGCTTGCGCTGGTGTGTTTGGGGGACAGAAGCCACACTGGGGCAGAGGTCCTGTCTGCTCTGCAGGGCCAGGCCGAGAGGTGGTTGACGCCACGCCAGCTTAAGCCAGGAATGGTGGTTTGCGACAATGGCACCAACCTCCTCTCCGCCCTCCGACAGGGACAACTGACCCATGTGCCCTGTGTGGCTCACGTCCTTAACCTGGTGGTGCAGCGGTTCTTGGGCAGGTACCCGGGCTTACAGGATGTCCTGAGGCAGGCCAGGAAAGTCTGTGTGCATTTCCGCAGATCTTATAATGCCAGTGCTCGCCTGGCTGAGCTGCAAAAGGAGTTGAACCTGCCCAAGAACCGCCTTATATGTGACATGCCCACCAGGTGGAACTCAACGTTGGCCATGCTGCAGCGGCTGCACACGCAGCAGAGGGCCATCAATGAGTACCTGTGCGACTACGGCACCAGGACAGGGTCAGGGGAGCTTGGTTTTTTTTCTCCACGCCAGTGGGGCATGATCAGGGATGCATGCACTGTCCTGGCACCATTTGAGGAGGCCACGAGGATGGTGAGCAGTGACAGTGCATGCATCAGTGACACTGTACCTCTTGTCCACCTGTTGGAGCACACGCTGCGTGGAATAATGGACAGGGCACTTGAGGCAGAACAGAGGCAGGAAGAGGAGGACTTCCTTGCCTCTCAAGGCCCCCTTTACCCAGACAGTGTTCCTTCTGTCCCACCCATCGCACAGGAAGAGGAAGAGGAGGAGGAGGAGGAGGAGGAGGAGGAGGATTGTGTCAGCATGGAGGTGGAGGCTGGCACTCAGCATCATCAGCAGCAGTCTTTTAGGGATGATTTACAGTCCCAAGAAACCAGTGGACTTGTACGTGGCTGGGAGGAGGTGGCTGCGGATCATGTCGTCCTTAGTGACCCAGAGGACTCCGGAGCGAATGCCTCAGCAAACCTACGCTGCATGGCCTCCCTGATCCTGCAAAGTCTGCGGAAGGATCCTCGTATTCTTCGGATCAAGGAGAGGGACCATTACTGGCTGGCCACTCTCCTTGATCCACGGTACAAGGGTAAGGTTGCGGACCTTATGTTACCTTCGCAGAGGGAGCAGAGGATGAGACAACTCCGGGAGGCCTTGCAGAAAGGTCTGTGCAACGCGTTCCCAGAGACTGGGAGGTTACAAACTCCTGGTCCTGGACAACGAGTTGCTGAGGCTTCGGCCAGTCAAATAAGGAGCGGTGGGGAAGGTGGCCGTCTGACCGATGCGTTCAGACAATTCTTTAGTCCGCAGCCCCAAAGTATGATCGGTTCCAGCAACCATCGCCAGCGTCTGATAAACATGGTGCAGGAATATCTAGGGGCAAGGTCAGACTTGGACACCTTCCCCACCGAAAATCCTCTGGCTTACTGGGTCTTGAGGATGGATCACTGGCCAGAGCTTGCACAGTATGCAATTGAGCTACTGGCCTGTCCTGCATCCAGCGTTCTTTCGGAACGCACATTCAGTGCTGCTGGAGGATTTGTCACGGATCACAGGGTGCGCCTGTCCACCGACTCGGTTGATCGACTGACTTTCATCAAGATGAACCAGTCTTGGATCACCACCAGCTACCACACACCTGATGCTGATATAACAGACTAATTGATTTTAACATGTCACATCCCTTCAAGACTGATGCTGATGCTGAGTGCCTGTGCTGTTATGTTGACTGGCTATCCTCCTCCTCCGAGTCCTCAATGATACGATTGATGATGATAGCTTGGAAGATCATTTTTGTTTATGGGTGCCGCCACCAGTGGCTAAGGCCCAATTTTTCAGCCCCTGTTTTACAGGGGCGTGTAATTACAATTTTTTTAGCAATAATTTGCCATAGGGCTCATTGCTGTGCTCCAAGTACAGTATCTGTGAGGGGTTGGAGTGTTGTGGCACCAGTGCCTAAGGCCCAATTTTTCAGCCCCTGTTTAACAGGGGCGTGTCATTACAATTTTTGAAGCAATACTTTGCAACAGGGCTCATTGCTGTGCTCCAAGTACAGTATCTGTGAGGGGTTGTAGTGTTGTGCCACCAGTGCCTAAGGCCCAATTTTTCAGCCCCTGTTTAACAGGGGCGTGTCATTACAATTTTTGAAGCATTACTTTGCAACAGGGCTCATTGCTGTGCTCCAAGTACAGTATCTGTGAGGGGTTGTAGTGTTGTGCCACCAGTGCCTAAGGCCCAATTTTTCAGCCCCTGTTCAACAGGGGCATGCAATTACAATTCTTGATCTAATAATTCACAGCAGGGCCCATTGCTGCACCCACCAAGAGTAACTCTGAGGGCTTACAGTGTTGTGGCAACGCCACCACCACCACCACCACCACGAAAGGCCCAATTTTTCAGCCCCTGTTCAAAAGGGGCATGTAATTACAATTCTTGATCTAATAATTCACAGCAGGGCCCATTCCTGCACCCACCAAGAGTAACTCTGAGGGCTTACAGTGTTGTGGCAACACCACCACCACCACCACCACCATGAAAGGCCCAATTTTTCAGCCCCTGTTCAACAGGGGCATGCAATTACAATTCTTGATCTAATAATTCACAGCAGGGCCCATTGCTGCACCCACCAAGAGTAACTGTCAGGGCTTACAGTGTTGTGGCACCAGCACCACCATCAAAGGCCCAATTTTTACTACCACTGTTCAACAATTATATGTAATTAAAATTCCTGATATAATAGTTGACAGCAGGGCGTTCCAGCACCAACCAAGAGTAACTGTGAGTGCTTACAGTGTTGTGCCAACACCAACAACTAAGGGGCCTATTTCTGCAGAGTATATACGGCAGGTCCCTACTTTCAAACATCCAACTTACAAACGACTCCTACTTGCAAACGCAAGAAGACAACAGGAAGTGAGAGGAAATCTACCACTAGGAAGGAAAATTCTCTCCTGTAAGAATAAATATGGGAGAAAGGTGTCTCCTCTGTACTGATGCTTTATCAGCAATCCTTGTTTCAAGAAAAACACCACATTTCAAAAACAGTTGTCATTGGGACGGAAAGTGAGGTGAAATGTTCTGAACAGGGGCACAGACAGCAAAACAAATGTTACAGGGGTGATAACCCTTACCTATGTTTTCCAAAAAGTTTAAAAATAGATTTTTGGGCTGGAGCTACACTTCAACAATGTACCTGTTCAAAATTACAAACACATTCTACATAAGAACAAACCTACAGTCCCTGTCTTGTATGCACCGCCTGTATACGGCTGTTCAGAGTATATAGGGCCTTTTTTATTTTATGTGCGGGGTTCCCCTTAATATCCATACAAGACCCAAAGGGGCTGGTAATGGGCTGGGGTAGGGGGGGGGGTCATGGGGTAGCTATGCCATTTTTCTTAAAGATTTTCATCCATATTACCGGGACCAGACATTACATTAAAGCCGCAAGCAGTTTTAAATGGCTTTTTTTTCCTTTAGAAGTGTCATTTTGTGCAGGGACAGTTCTAAACACGGGAAACACGTGGCACTTCACAGGCATACTTTAGACACCGCCCAGGTACGATATTTAAAGGAATATTTGACTTTTTTTTTTTCACTTTATGCATCATTAAAATGACTGCTCCCGAAAAACGACCGTTTTTAAAACTTCTTTTTGCATTGATACATGTCCCCTGGTGCAGAACCCGGGTTCCCAAACCCTTTTTAGGACAATAACATGCATAATAGTTGTTATAATTAGCACTTTAGAATTCGAACGTTCGCATCCATTGTATTTAATAGGGTTCTAATGTTCGTACGAACTTTCGGTCCGTTCGCGGGTTCTGGTGCGAACCGAACCCGGGGGTGTTCGGCTCATCACTAGTGCTCACCTCCTCTCCCTGGCTAGTCATTCAGTAAGAGTGAATAATGACATGATCCCAGGGCTGGTGCAAGGATTTTTGACACCCTAGGCGAAACCTCATTTTGCCGTCCCCCCTTGGCTCCACCCATGACCCCACCCCCTTTGCCCTGCCCCTGTATACCTCACCTTTTTAATGAAGCACCCATCAAATGCAGCCTACCAGCGCCCATCAATGCAGCCTACCTGCGCCCATCAAATGCAGCCCACCAGTGCCCATCAAATGCAGTCCACCAGCGCCCATCAATGCTGCCTACCAGCGCCCCATCAATGCTGCCTACCAGCGCCCATCAATGCAACCTACCAGTTCCCGTCAATGCAGCCTACCAGTGCCCATCAATGAATGTTTGCTTACTTCTATTCTTTCGGGAGTCGGGACACAGACATAGTCCTCCGCCGCCGCTGCTCCTCTGACACTATGTGTGAACGGAGCGGCGGCTGCCTGCTTATGCTGAGACTTAGTTGCTTGCTGCAGAGAGAAGAGAGTAGAAACACCAGTGGCTGAGTTCCCTAGGCAGCAGTGCGCCCTAGGCGGCTGCCTAGTTTGCCTAGTGGTAGCACCGGCCTTGCATGATCCTCAGGAGTTGGCACTGAGAAGCTCATCATATCATCCAGAAGGAGGGAAGCCACACACAGCTGTAACATAAGCTTCCTCTGCACTCATTCTCCTGCTCTTTCCTTCCCCCGCTCTCCATCTAGATTCTCAGTGACAGCAGACAGGATGGAGAGCGGGGGAAGGAAAGAGCAGGAGAAAGAGTGCCGAGGAAGCTTATGTTACAGCTGTGTGTGGCTGCCCTCCTTCCAGATCATATGATGAGCTTCTCAGTGCCGACTCCTGAGGATCATGTCATTATTCAGTCGCACTGCATAACTAGCCAGGGAGAGGAGGTGAGCGATGCGGGGGAGCGGAGGGGGGCAGCAGACCGCTGTCACTGAAACCAGCTCACTGAGCCATCGGCCCACCGGAAACTCCCGGTAGTCCCGATGGCCAGTACATGACTGTGCGCTGGTGACGATATTTACTGTACCTATAGGTAAGCCTTATTATAGACTTACCTATACGGTAGGTAAAAATCATCCTTTTATTAGTTAGAAAACCATCTTGTCTGTGCCTCTCTAATTTAAAGTGCATGTGCAGCCAATATTTTTTTTTACTATTTGATAGAATAGGGAAGGATTACAACCTCTGTCAGGTTTTGCTGCCATCCTGAGATATTTTCCCATATTAAGGTGCCACAATAACAGATGTATTTTACACTGTATGCCAAATGTTCTTGACTTCATGGATGCAAGAGGTCTTACTGTTTCACCAGACAGGAACCGGGAAAATGTTCAATAGCAACAAAGGCAGAAATAAAAAATGCAGTTTAATATTACAATAAGGGAATACTAGAATCGCAGCCACCTTTTTGATGCTATATGTGCCCCTATTATGGATCTTCCCTCACCTTGTGTCTCTTAAAACAGTTGTCAATGGAAAAGAAAGTGAGGGGAAATCTCTCTAGTGGTGCCCTGAACAGAAGTAAAAACTGACAGGGGTTCTAATCTACCCCCACTCTATTCAAAACTAGAAGAGGTTTGGGTCAATTGCTTACCACTACAACATTACCTGAATATGCTGCTTTTTCTGTTCTTCCCCCTTAAAGTGGAGGTCCACCTAGAAATTTTTTTTACCTTAAAAAATCCTAAAAATAAAATAAAAAAATGAATATAAAAAAAAAAAAAAATTATACTCACCCGAAATGCCTGTTGCTATGCGGAAGTCCCCTAACCTGCCTCTAATGTGCCTGTTCTCGGCCGCGGTGGGTCTCCTTCTGCTTCCTCTTCTTGTGAATGGGGCGCGCTGCCTTCTGGGAACTGTGTGTAGGAAACGCAGTAGGAAAAGGCTTCACTGCCTGTTTTCCTTAGTCAGGATGGAGGAGCTGGGACCTGCCATCAGCGATCGATCGCCGTGGCGGGACCGACATCGAGGGGGAGTAGGACAGGTAAGTGTTCTTATTAAAAGTCAGCAGCCACACTGTTAGTGGCTGCTGACTTTTTTTTTTAAACTGGCTGCACCTCCGCTTTAATATAAATAAACCTGTCAGCCAAAAGTTTCTGCTTAACAACTTGCCTCCCAAGCCAATTCTGATGCTTCTCTTCCACATGTAAAAGTCATTTTTTTTTTGCTAGAAAAGAGACCCTAGAGAATAAAATGGTGGTTTTTGCAACTTTTTATGTCAAACGGTATTCGCGCAGCAAATTTTCAAACGTGATTTTTTTTTGTAAAAAAAACAAAACAGTTTTATGAATAAAATAAAACAAAAAACCAATAAAGCTAGCCCGATTTTTAATTTTTTATGTGTATTGTGAAAGATGATGTACGCCAAGTAAATATATACCTAACATGTCATGCTTTAAAATTGTGCACACTTGTGGAATGGTGCTAAACTTTAGGCTACGCTTTAATGTTTTATACAGGTTACCAGTTACACAGAGTTACAGAGGCGGTCTAGTGCTAGAAATATTGCTCTCATTCTAACATTTGCGGTGATACCTCAAACCTGTGGTTTGAATGTTGTTTACATATGCGGGCACGACCTATGTATGCGTTCGCTTCTGTGTGCTTCTGTGTGCGAGCATGCAGGGATCGGGGGAACTTTCCCTTAAATTTTTTTATTTTTGATCACTGTAAACATCCTTTGTAATAGGAATAGGGCATGGCAGGTCCTTTTTATGGAGAGATCAAGCAGAGGCGGCTCTAGGCTTTGTGAGGCCTTAGGCAAAACTTAGATATGAGGCCCCACTCACGCCAATAATGGGAAAAATAATTCAAACAAGAAAAATGGCTGCAGAAAATGCACGGATCTAGCACACAGGTGATCAGAGATCCGATGATGCCGACATTAGTATTGATCATAGGCAAATCAGGGGGCCGCGAGGCCCCTGTGAGTGCGAGGCCTTAGGCGACCGCCTAACTTGCCTAATTAGAGAGCCGCCTCTGAGATCTAGGGTCCATAAGACCCCAGATCTCTCCTCTAGGCTGGAAAGCCTGAGATCAAAAAATAAATAAATCGATCTCAGGCTTTTCAGCCAAACACACAGCAGTGTTTACAACTGCCGGGGCCGGACGTGACCTTATAACGTCGTGCCCGGACTCCGAGACCATCTGGTCCTCGGTCAGCTCTTTTGGTAAACTTTTGCCGCCGGCGGGTTCATTCTCTGGCTCACCGATCACACAGGCGAGACCGGAGAAGCACCGCTATGATTGTTTTTGCTGTGTAGGGAATTGCCGGCTGAAATGAATGATATCCCTTCAAGACTGTAAGCTCTAACGAGCAGGGCCCTCTGCTCCCTCTGTATTGAATTGTATTGTGATTGTATTGTCTTCCCTGATGTTGTAAAGCGCTGCGCAAACTGTTGGCGCTATATAAATCCTGTATAATAATAATATATGGATGATGCCTACAGCTGCAGGCATCATTCAGATATCGCCACTTCAAGTCCCCGACGTCATATGGCGTGAACCTTGGTGAAGTGGTCCTAAAGGCTTAAGGATTTTTACCTTAATGTATTCTTTGCATTAAAATAAAAACATTTTGAAATGTTGCTTTCCCCCAGCCTCCCCCCCCCCCCCACCAAATACTTTCATCAGGCTCAATCTCATTCCAGCACTGTGCCCGAGAGCACACACAGCCTGGCTCGAGAGAAAGCCCACGGCAACAGCTAATTGGGCCAGCACTGACAGCTTACTTATGGGTTTGGATTGAACCCAAGCTCATCCCTAATACCCAGCACCCCACTTAATTGCTTATTTGTACTGTATACACTTTATAAGGGATAATTATATCTTGCTGCCAAACAAATTGGGTTGTGGAGCACTAAAAAGAAGGTAAATTGTTTTTTTTTTCCTGTGGTCCCATTAGACAGATTGTTCTGCTCTACTTGTCTTAGTAACCATTGTCACCAGGATAGAAAGCTATGAAAAATCCAATATTTTACAGCTGAAAGATTTCCTTTCATTCCTATTGTTTTTCCAGGACAGAAAGTAAACTAACAAACAAAAAAGTGGATAGAGATTTAAAAAAATTACCTACTTTATCCTAAACTAAAAAATCATCAAACAAACGGCTGTCAAAGCTTTTTTTGCTGCCAATGTCACTACCACAAGTCTCTAGCAAACCCTAGATAGCAGTAGTGAAATCTCTGTGTAAAAATGTATCTTACATTTTTTCACTTTTCTTCACGATTTCCGAATTGGCTGTAATTTTTTTTTTTAAACTATAGGTTTTTATTAATTTTAAATGGATTACAGAAAAATGTATACAAGTTGTGTTCCAATCTTTGTTTCAGGATAAAACATACAATACAGCACGGAAGAAGCATAATCACAATTCTCAGAGGTATGGTGTATATACATATTATCATATCAGCATAACCAGCTTACGTTTCAAGACAGAGGTCATAGGTACTAAGATCAGGGAGTACTATCAGAGTTCCTGGATTATATGAACAGTTCTGCCCTAGCCCACCTAGTCCAGGGGTGCCATTCATTTTGTGCTTTCTTGAGTTGGCCCCTACTGGAGGCCAGTGTAATCTCATAGTTATAATGTAAGTTAACAAGATCAAGAGTATTTTCTGTCGTAGGCGGTTGGGTGTTTTTCCAAAGTCTAGTCAAGCTCAGCCGAGCTGCAAGAAGGACGTTGGTTATAACCATTCTCAATGGCCCTGGGATAGACTCGATCGTCAGATTGAGTAATGCCAGTGCCGGAGAGAGTAGTATTTGTTCCTGTGTAATATCCGACAGGATGAGAAAAATGTTTGTCCAATACGGTTGTATTGAAGAGCACGCCCAGAGGATGTGAAGCAGATCACCTCTCCCTGAGTTGCATCTCCAACAAACGTCTGAAGTGGTGTTGTCAAATGATGCAAGTTTTGTTGGTGTGAGGTACCACCGTAGAGACATTTTTTGTGTGAGTTCCCAGAACGTGGAATTTAGGGTTGCTTTGTATATTGAGCGCAGTGCTATTTGCCATTGTGTTTCAGTAAAGGTTTGTCCAAGATCTGTGTCCCAGTGATAGTGAGGTTTAGTTTTGGTAAGTTCCTTTTTCTGATGTAGAATATTGTAGAAGAGGGAAATTCCTTTCAGCTTTGAGGGATTTTTTAGAAATGACCACACCCTAGGGGGAAGTGTGTAGAATGGATGGGCTAAGTGAGATAAACAATGTTTAACCCGTATGTAGGTAAAGAGATCCGTATGGGGAAGGTCGAACTTCTGCTGCAATGTTTGGAACGTCATTATGGTGTTCCCCTGGAATATATCTTGTAAGTGTTTAATACCTTTATATACCCAGTGTGTAAAATAAAGGTCTGTAGTGCATTGACAGAGTATGTCTAACGGTAGCGGAGGAGAGAATGGGTACGCCATTGTTGAACTTAGGTTTACCAGTTTTTTCCAAGCATGAGCAGAGGCTCTGATCGTGGGGGGAAAAGCTTTGGATATGGGGATACCATGGGGGGTTCCCAGCAACCAGCTTTGTAGAGTATGGTGTTTAATCAGTGAAGCTTCTAGATGTCCCCAAAGAGTACGAGGAGGGTTGTGGAACCAGTCTTGTAGTTGTGTTAGTATTGATGCCCAGTAATAATCTTGAAACTCAATTGATCCTGCACCCCCTGCCAGTTTATGTTTGATAAGTGTATGTTTTGCGCATCTAGGTTTTTTTCCTTTCCATAGTAATTCGTTAAGAGTTGTTTGGAGCGATTTAAAATAAGATGACGGGATAGGGATAGGAATGGTTCTGTACAAGTACAGCAATTGTGGAAGAAGTAACATTTTGAATGCGGCGAGTATACCCGACCACGATAGTTCCTGCTTAGCCAATTTGTGGACCTCATTCTGAAGCTTGGTAAGGAATGGTATGAAGTTGCAACGAAATAGATTTTTTGCCGATCTCGGCAACTGGATCCCCAAGTACGATATCTCGTGTTTCGCCCACGTGAAGGGATATTGGGTTTGGAGTAGGTTCCTGGAAGTTGCATCTAGTCCTAAATCTAGTATGTATGATTTTGTAGCGTTTACTATATAATAGGAAATTTTACTGAACCACTGAAGGGTATTTTGTACTTCTGCTAGGGAGGATGTCGGGTTCGTAATCATAAGGATGACATCATCTGCGAACAGACTGATCTTGTGTGTTTGGTGTCCTATCTCAAATCCGGAAATTTTAGAGTTCTGTCTAATGTGCTCAGCTAGGGGTTCCATGAGTAGGTTGAAGATCAGTGGCGACAGCGGACAGCCTTGCCTAGTGCCATTGGTAATGGTAAATGGTTGGGAGAGCATATCTGCAGAAAATACCCGGGCCGAATTGGGAAGTGTAGAGTGCTAGTATAGCATTTAGTATTTGACCTTTGAAACCAAACTTCTGGAGAACTTGATGCAAGTAATTCCAGTGGACTCTCTCGAACGCCTTCTCCGCATCCAGTGAAAGGAGCAGAGAAGGCGTTCCACTAGTCTCGGCATAATGGATGACATTTATTAATCTCCTCGTGGCGTCAGACGCTTGTCTACCGGATGTGAAGCCTGATTGATCCCTGTGGATCAGATTGGGCATGATGTGAATCAATCGTGTGGCAATCATTTTGGCATATATTTTCAAGTCTAGATTTAGGAGTGATATTGGACGGAAGTTCTGAGGTGCTACGGGTTCTTTCCCTGGCTTAGGTACAGTGATTATTAACGCTTGTAGGGATTCACGTGGAAATTTAGCGGAGGAGGCCGCGTCGTTGTACAGGGTCGCAAGATGTGGAGCTAGTTGATGCGCAAACTGTTTAAAGTATTCTCCCGTGAGTCCGTCGGGACCTGGTGATTTCCCTGTGGGGAGAGTGTGGTTAGTCTCTATTATTTCCTGGATTGTGAAAGGGTCGTTGAGACGGGAGGTTTGTTCTATCGTTAACGATGGGAGCCTAATACGTGAGAGAAAGTCAGTGATGTCATCTGGGGTGGGTTGGTGTGTGTCGGGGTCTCGCTGTAGATTGTATAGATCACTGTAGTAAGCGCTGAAGGCATCCGCTATCGCTTGTGGGTTCCTGAGTGTTTCATTTGTGTGGGGATGGAGTAAGTGATCTATTTTGTTTTTTATACGCCTTCCTTTAATACGCTGGGCGAGGGCTTTACCTGCTTTATTGGACGTGGAATATGAGGCGGCTTTTAATTTTCTCTGGATCTGTTCATACGATTGGAGAAGGTGGAGTCTCAGTTCTTGTCTAAGTGTTAAGATTTGTGCTGAACATGTTGGATTAGGTTTGGATTTATTTTGTTGTTCTAGACTTGCTATTTGGGACAGAAGGGCGTCAATCCTTGGTGATCTGTTCTTTTTGTGGCGGGAGCTAAGTTTGATTAATATACCTCTGATAAACGCTTTGTGCGCGTTCCACAACACGCCCGGGTCGGACACAGAGCCTAAATTTAGTTCAAAGTATTCGGTTAATTGGTCTGTTATTTCTTGAGAATAAGTCGGATGTTGCTAGATATAATTGTTCGCTCTCCATATGTAAGTATTGGTTCGTTGCGAAGATTCAGATACAGTAATGGTGACAGGGGCATGGTCCGACCAAGACGTGGTGTGGATTACAGCTGCGCTGATGTTTTGGAGTAGCCATTTATCAGTGAAAAAATTATCAATGCGAGAGTAAGTTTTGTGGAGAGGAGAGAAATATGTATAATCCCTCTCCTCTCCATGCAAGCATCTCCAAACGTCAAACAAGTCATGTGAAACAATTACGTTTTTCAGGGGAGATTCCCTGCGTTTTGAAGTGGATGTGGAGTCAAGGTTGATTTCAGGTACTAGGTTAAAATCCCCACATAGGATTAAATGTCCTTGTTTCAGAGGGTGTACAATATGCATAATTTTTTGGAGGACGTGAATTTGTTTGACATTTGTAGCGTAAATATTCACCAAAGTATACGTAATATTATTTATGGTACATACAAGAATTTTGTAACGACCTTCTGGATCGAGGGTAACATTTTTCAATTGGAATGTAACCGAGTTACACACCGCTTTCATCACCCCCCTTTTTTTGGAGGTGAAGGGGGCGGTAAAAATCTGGGAAAAGTGTCTGCTCGTACAAATAGGCGCAGCTGTAGAAAGAATATGTGTTTCCTGCACACACAGGACGTCACACTTGAGGTCCAGGGCTGTCTTCCATAGTGAGTGTCTCTTTTCTGGATGGTTGAGACCATTCGCATTGATGGATAATATCGTGATCGGCATTGTAGGTGTTATGTATAGGCACAGAAAAAATTATAGGATGTGAACACTTACAGTTCGCTGGGGACTTATTGGTTCCCTAGGTTCAGAGGCCAGACCTGTCTGTAAGGATATGTTCTGATAGACCCACTGAGAGTAGATGTACTTACGGTACGTGCAGAGAGGCGGCTGTAAAACAAGAAAGTCAACCAAAAGAACTAAACAAGATAAAAATTGGAACTTGTATGGCAGACTCATTCGGTGGAATGACCACCAGATAGAACGTTAGGTGGAGTAGAGAATGTAGGTAATTGGCTGTAATTTTCTTTCTATTGATTGACCTCAGCCAATAAAATACAAATTCAGACAATCATAAAAAAAGGGACTGTATGACTGTATACACACATACTGTTAGATGGGATAGCAAGAGAAATGCCATTGTTCATTATAACCTTCAAAATGTTGGATTTACCTTATATGGGCCAAATGCCACCAGTCTCGGGCACCAAATGCATCTTCCTTAAAGGATCAGTAAAGGCAATTATTATTTTTTTTTTAAAATAACAAACATGTTCTACTTACCTCCACTGTGCAGCTCATTTTGCACACAGTGGCCCCGATCCTGGTCTTCTGGGGTCCCTCTGCAGCTGTCTCGGCTCCTCCCCGCAAGGACTCCACACCTTCTTGCGAGCGAGCTCGCATGGTGTGGAGTTATTGCGGGCGTGCTCGCGTGATACAGCGGCGGCCATAACCGCCGACTGTATCACTCGGCCCTGCCTCCCGGCGCGCCGCGTCATTGGATGTGATTGACAGCAGTGCCAGCCAATGGCTGCGCTGCTTTCAATCCATCCAGTATAGCCAATCAACGGCCAGGCTGAGAACCGAGGAGGATGACGGGGACGAGCGCGGGACTTTCGAGGGGCAAGGTAAGTAAACCGGGGGCTCGGGGGGGGGGCAGTACTGTCGGATGTTTTTTCACCGTAATGCATAGGATGCATTACGGTGAAAAAACATTTACCTTTACAACCCCTTTAAGGTAAGCTTCTTAAATCATACAATCATATGGAACATAAATCGACATGCTTTTAAAATCTTTCTTGTATGTGTAGCGGGGGTCCTAAATTGAGGTTATGTTATGCTAAATTTAGGGGTGACTTGAGTGATAGTTGGCTCAAGTCTTTCAATTACTGGACTCTGCCTTGCTGCTGCTTCACCTGGCTTGCAGTTCCCCTAAGTAGTATGGGTGGCGCTGTCACTTGTACTCGGGGTTGAACCACAGGTGTTGGAGTGGCGATTTGGTGTCCTCTCTCGGCAGCCATGCGGTGGGCGGGGTCAGCCTGCTGTGCATGCTGGGGGAGGATACAAAAGGGGCGGACGCCATTGTTCGGGAGTCAAGTGATCCGGGGACCTGTACCCGAGTGCGTGGCCTTCCAGGCCATGGGGCCACGTACGCCTCAGTTCATCTATTAGGGATCTGGATTGACTGTTCGAGCTGCACACCGACTGCTAGCACCATTGGTGGCTATCCGGGTGAGCTATACCCACTTGGGACCGAGTGGCGACGAAGCCAGAAGTGCCTGAATGCTCTTTATCTCTCTAACACCTTTCTCTCTTCGTGCAAAGAAAAATAAAGCTCTACAGTGGAGTAACATACTTGTGTGGACCTTGGAGTTACTTGGGGTATAGAGACTCTGTCCTTTCACACTGAGGACAGAAACCAACTTTGAGGAGAACTTCGCTGCAAGACCCATAGGTGAATCAAGTGTGCGTAATCTCTGCAAACCAGAGGGTACAGGCATGATAGCACCTTGCGCCTTTTCCTCCCATGAGTGAGCCAAAGAGATGGGAGGAAAAGGGTGAGGGCGCTACACGTGGGGGCTCGTAGTCCGGGATGTTGCAGTGTATACCCCCCGGAAAAGTTGGACTTTATTCCCATGTGAGGCTCCGTGGAGGTCGGCCACTTTTCAAAATTTGACCTGCGCCACAAACAGAGAAAAGGAAGATTCAGGCCTGGCTGAAATTCCAGCTGCGTAGTTCGTGGGCGTGTCTTAACTGGAAAAGCCTGCGAAGAAAGTGCAGCGAAGGAACAAGAGAGGGGAGGAGCTTGGGAAAGTGTGAGCTCCTCGCGGTGCGCTTGGCTCGAAAAGGGATGGGACAAAATTTCTTTAACTTCTCCTCGTAATGCAAAGGGGTCGCCCATGGACTCTGGGGATACTACACCCCGGGTGGAAGCCCTTGTTAATGCTGGAGAAATTGTTTCTGTGCCCGCTCCTCATGCTCCGGTGTCTACTGTGCCTGCTGTGCTGGAGGCCCGTCCACCATTGAGGTCTCCCATACCACAGTTGGAGCCTGTATGCCCCAGAAGATCTCCGGACGCTATCGTTCTGCCAGGAGCTGGAGATCGGGCGACCATGCCGCCTTTGGCTCGTCTACAGCGGCTACTGAGCCAGAAGGTTTCTGCAGAGTATGGGTGGGAGTACCCATACGTCCCAAAGGACTTTTTGTTTGAGATTGAAGCCTCTCGAGAGCGGTGGTATAGTGACTTTATATGGGCACGCTTGGAGGTGAAGAAATGCTACAGATACTTCAGTTGTTCAGCAGTGATGACTGGAAGATATAAAGGCTGCCGATAAGACTGGTCTCTTGGTCGCCACATACATGCGGATCGGGTCGTGATCTGCAGTAAGGACAGAGATGATGCGACCTACTCCATTGAGACTCTGGATAAAGACTGGAAGTCTCTAACTTTACCTCACCCACGGTTTTATCTTTGAAGTGGGACTTGTTTTTTTTCTCTTTTTCTCTGCTTTTGGCGGAAAATGCTTTGAACTGCTGTGCTGACTCTATCCCCGGAGACTTTTTACTTTTGAAGGACTGTTTGTTTTTTGTTTCCTTCCTTTTTCACAAGTAAAAAGAACTTTGGGTAGGGATAGTCAGGGCCAAGCTGGAAGCCGTCGAGATCAACAAGGGGACCCTTGTGTGATGGTGCGTTAGAACGCATTTAGGCAACAGAATCACATGTGTGTGCTGCCACTAGGTGGTAGTGTTCTGCAAAACTTTAATGAGCACTTACACGGTACTGCTATAGGAACATATACACTAGGCTTAGTGTGTACCATTAGCTGAAACAAATCATCTCCTTTAGGGGAGGTGGTTTGATTCATGTACATATAGTAGATATAGTATGATATCTGTTTGTATGATATGTGTCCTCTTTCCCATGCAGGAGACCATCAAGCAACTCACCGGAGATTGGGTGGGATTTAGTTGCGATAGGATGGTGGAAGGGAATGTCATTTGTTGTAAACCATGTTCTGTCTTCTTCTCTTTGCTGCAATTCACTCCTCTCATTCAGGCACTTAGGTATTTTTTTTTTCAGGTTTTTTGTATATAGTTCTGAAGGTAAGTTTGCGCCTGCTCAGGATTGAGTGTGCAAATTTGTCTCCAGACACTGGGGACAGTGTCTCTTTAAGAGAGGGGAGTATGTAGCGGGGGTCCTAAATTGAGGTTATGTTATGCCAAATTTAGGGGTGACTTGAGTGATAGTTGGCTCAAGTCTTTCAATTACTGGACTCTTCCTTGCTGCTGCTTCACCTGGCTTGCAGTTCCCCTAAGTAGTATGGGTGGCGCTGTCACTTGTACTCAGGGTTGAACCACAGGTGTTGGAGTGGCGATTTGGTGTCCTCTCTCGGCAGCCGTGCGGTGGGCGGGGTCGGCCTGCTGTGCATGCTGGGAGAGGATACAAAAGGGGCGGACGCAATTGTTCGGGTGTCGAGTGATCCGGGGACCTGTACCCGAGGGAACCTGCGGGTTCGGGAGTCGAGTGCATGGCCTTCCAGGCCATGGGGCCACATACGCCTCAGTTCCAGGCACCTTTAGTCCTGGGACTGCAACTTCAGCCCTGGGCCCAGCACCTTTAGCTGGAACCGGCTTCGGAAGGAAGAATCTCAGGGTGCTGCCTTGCGAGGAGCCCCGTTTCTGGATGAGGAGGCTGGGGGAGGACCGTTCCGAAGGACTGGTGAGAGATCACAGTGAAGGAAGGGGCCCAGTAACTCTCCAGGGGGATGTCATCCATCCGGAACCCAGGGGCCTAACAATCTGGACCATCAGGAGGTTTGGGACACTATAGATCCTGTGGTAGAAGATCTCCTAGACGCATCTATTAGGGATCTGGATTGACTGTTCGAGCTGCACACACCGGCTGCTAGCACCATTGGTGGCTATCCGGGTGAGCTATACCCACTCCGGACCGAGTGGCGATGAAGCCAGAAGTGCCTAAATGCTCTTTATCTCTCTAACACCTTTTTCTCTTCATGCAAAGAAAAATAAAGCTCTACGTTGGAGTGACATACTTGTGTGGACCTTGGAGTTACTAGGGGTATAGAGACTCTGTCCTTTTACACTGAGGACAGAAACCAACTTTGAGGAGAACTTCGCTGCAAGACCCGTAGGTGAATCAAGTGTGCTTAACCTCTGCAAACCAGAGGGTACAGGCATGATAGCACCTTGTGCCTTTTACTCCCATGAGTGAGCCAAAGAGACGGGAGGAAAAGGGTGAGGGCGCTACATATGATTGAGTGTTTAAAGTGAATACTGGTTCCCTTGCCTAGGTAGAGACTCCTCCATTGCAAAGAGAGGGGGACTAACATGGAGAATATCCAATTAAATGACTAACATGGTGTGAGGGCAATACATGACCCAGAATCATCTGAGGAGAATTGCCTTCTCAAGAATACTGCCTATTCATCAAAGTCTTAGTAGTTGGTTAAATTACAAAAAAAGCAACATTAATCACCCTTACTTTACATCCTTTAAAAAAATAAAAAATAAAAAATCTGAAGCATATTATATATTTTAATCACCTTTACCTTCCATCGTTTTAATAAAAAAAAACAAAAGTACTATATTTTATGAAGGAACACAATTCTAAATGTCCAAATATAGTACTCTGCTTTAGCTTAAATGGTTTGCAGGTAACCTATAGTATCCAGTTTCAAACTCCATATAAATATTCAATGCACGCTGTTTTTCCATTTGGGTTATTTAGGATTTCAGATCAGATTGTGACAGAAACATTGTGTTCCCTGTTCCAGTGATTTAATTTAGGCACTTGTCCTCACAGCCAATGTACATGAACCTATCAGTGAGCGTTCCCTTGTGGTTGAAAGCTGTCTGACATGGCAAGCATATAACCCAACTGGGAGCTCTGTATGTTAATATTTATGAAGAAACCTGGAACGACAAACAGTGACAGTTATTTCCAAGATGTGCATGAATGTGCATGAATGCTAAGTGGCAGCTGTCAGTTTCAAATTGGTATTATTCACTATGACAAAAACCTAATGTGTGAATTAAAGGTAAATTGTCCTAAAAGCATAAGTAATGCAAGTAATTCAAGTGTTCGCTCAGTACATGTCATGGAACCACATTAATTTGATTGCAGATTATATAATTTTAGAAATAATCAGTAAACAATCCACTTTATTTAGAAGAAAAAGTTTTCATGGCTAATCAGCATCTGTCCAGCACTGATAAAATATTACATTGGTGAGATGAAAATATCAGGTCGCACAGCTATATTTATTCTCTTTATGTAGTCAGTGTGTAGAGCCCTTCTATTCACCATGTAACAAGACAATTCAAGTTTGTGTAAACCCAATCTCATATGATGTTTAACCACTTCCAGACCAGACCTTTTCTGGCACTTTTTGTTTACATGTAGCAGGGTGGCTAAGTCCACGCCCCACACTATATAAGGCTGCTGCTTACATGGTATATGGTGAATGAATGAAGATTAGGCAGGTAGTTAGTGTTGTGTGCAGTCAGTCAGTGTAGTATACAGTGGGTACGTAAAGTATTCAGACCCCCTTAAATTTTTCACTCTTTGTTATATTGCAGCCATTTAGTAAAATCATTTAAGTTCATTTTTTTCCTCATTAATGTACACACAGCACCCCATATTGACAGAAAAACACAGAATTGTTGACATTTTTGCAGATTTATTAAAAAAGAAAAACTGAAATATCACATGGTCCTAAGTATTCAGACCCTTTGCTGTGACACTCATATATTTAACTCAGGTGCTGTCCATTTCTTCTGATCATCCTTGAGATGGTTCTACACCTTCACTTGAGTCCAGCTGTGTTTGACTATACTGATTGGACTTGATTAGGAAAGCCACACACCTGTCTATATAAGACCTTACAGCTCACAGTGGATGGCAGAGCAAATGAGAATCATGAGGTCAAAGGAACTGCCTGAAGAGCTCAGAGACAGAATTGTGGCAAGGCACAGATCTGGCCAAGGTTACAAAAAAATTCTGCTGCACTTAAGGTTCCCAAGAGCACAGTGGCCTCCATAATCCTTAAATGGAAGACGTTTGGGATGACCAGAACCCTTCCTAGAGCTGGCCATCCGGCCAAACTCAGCTACCAGGGGAGAAGAGCCTTGGTGAGAGAGGTAAAGAAGAACCCAAAGATCACTGTGGCTGAGCTGCAGAGATGCAGTCGGGAGATGGGATAAAGTTGTAGAAAGTCAACCATCACTGCAGCCCTCCACCAGTTGGGGCTTTATGGCAGAGTGGCACGACGGAAGCCTCTCCTCAGTGCAAGACACATGAAAGCCCGCACGGAGTTTGCTAAAAAAACACCTGAAGGACTCCAAGATGGTGAGAAATAAGATTCTCTGGTCTGATGAGACCAAGATAGAACTTTTTGGCCTTCATTCGAAGCGGTATGTGTGGAGAAAACCAGGCACTGCTCATCACCTGTCCAATACAGTCCCAACAGTGAAGCATGGTGGTGGCAGCATCATGCTGTGGGGGTGTTTTTCAGCTGCAGGGACAGGACGACTGGTTGCAATCGAGGGAAAGATGAATGCGGCCAAGTACAGGGATATCCTGGATGAAAACCTTCTCCAGAGTGCTCCGGACCTCAGACTGGGCCGAAGGTTTACCTTCCAACAAGACAATGACCCTAAGCACACAGCTAAAATAACGAAGGAGTGGCTTCACAACAACTCCGTGACTGTTCTTGAATGGCCCAGCCAGAGCCCTGACTTAAACCCAATTGAGCATCTCTGGAGAGACCTAAAAATGGCTGTCCACCAACGTTTACCATCCAACCTGACAGAACTGGAGAGGATCTGCAAGGAGGAATGTCAGAGGATCCCCAAATCCAGGTGTGAAAAACTTGTTGCATCTTTCCCAAAAAGACTCATGGCTGTATTAGATCAAAAGGGTGCTTCTACTAAATACTGAGCAAAGGGTCTGAATACTTAGGACCATGTGATATTTCAGTTTTTCTTTTTTAATAAATCTGAAAAAAAATGCAACAATTCTGTGTTTTTCTGTCAATATGGGGTGCTGTGTGTACATTAATGAGGAAAAAAAAATAACTTAAATGATTTTACCAAATGGCTGCAATATAACAAAGAGTAAAAAATTTAAGGGGGTCTGAATACTTTACGTACCCACTGTATATAACACAGTTCAGAGTATATAGTGCAGTTAGTGTATATATATATAATACAGTTTAGAGTATATAGCGCAGTCCGTGTAGTATATATAATACAGTTCAGAGTACTGTATATAGTGCAGTCTGTATAGTATATATCAGGGATATGCAATTAGCGGACCTCCAGCTGTTGCAGAACTACAAATCCCATGAGGCATAGCAAGACTCTGACAGCTACAAGCATTACACCCAGAGGCAGAGGCATGATGGGACTTGTAGTTTTGCAACAGCTGGAGGTCCACTAATTGCATATCCCTGGTATATATAATACAGTTCAGAATATATAGTGCAGTCTGTGTAGTATATAAAATACAGTTCAGAGTATATAGTGCAGTCCGTGTAACATATAATACAGTTCAGAGTATATAGTGTAGTCAGTGTAGTATATATAATACAGTAGAAAGTATATAGTGCCATCAGTGTAGTATATATAATACATTGCAGAATATATAGTGCAGTCAATGTAATATATATAATACAGTGCAGGGTATATAGTGCAGTGCAGAGAATATAATACAGTGTATTGAAGTGGTTAAGGGGAACCCTAGGACAGAATAAAAAAAAAAAGCATGGGGCCCCCCCAAAATCCATACCAGAACCTTATCAGAGCAAGCAGCCTGGCAGGCCAGGAAAGGGAGGAGACGAGTGAGCATCCCCCTCCTGAACCATACCAGGCCACTTGCCCTCAACATGGGGAGAGTGCTTTGGGGTGCCCCCCAAAGCACCTTGTCCCCGCGTTGATGGGGACAAGGGCCTCTTTCCGACAAACCTGGCTGGTGGTTGTTGGGGTCTGCCAGTGGGGAGCTTATCAGAATCTGGAAGCCCCCTTTAACAAGGAGGCCCCCAGATCCTGCCCCCCCCATGTGAATGGGTATCAGGTACATTGTACCCCTACCCATTCACCCAAAAAAGTGTCAAAAAGTAAAAACCACAACAGACAGTTTTTGACAGTTCCTTCCGAGCGCCCCCCCTCCTGAACCATACCAGGCAACTTTGCCCTCAATAAGGGGAGGGTGATTTGGGATGCCCCCCAAAACACCTTGTCCCCATTTTGATGGGGACAAGGACCTCTTCCCGACAACCCTGGCCGGTGGTTGTCAGGGTCTGCCGGCGGGGGGCTTATTGGAATCTGGAAGCCCCCTTTAACATGGGGACCACCAAATCCCGCCCCCCATGTAAATGGCAAATGGTAAATGGTACATTGTACCCCTACCTATCCACCAAAAAAAGTATCAAAAAGTAAAAACCACAACAGACAGTTTGACAATTCCTTTATCAAAAAAAAAAGAAAAACGTGTCCCGCGATGTACATACATCTTCAATCATGCCACCCGATGGACCCAAATAACAGAAAAAATGAAAAAAAGATCCACCTCGATTGGAGGCCTCTCGCCGACTGCTGTCTCTTGGCTTTGACAGTTGTTATATAGACAAGGGCGGGGCCACCCGGTAACATAACCAGAGTGACCCCGCCCCCTTCTGACATCAAGTGATGTCAGAAGGGGTGGGGTAATCCGGTTACATCAGCGGGTGTCCCCGACCTTGCCTAGATAAGAGCTATCAAAGCGAAAAGACAGCAGTCGCTGGGAGGCCTCCCATGGAGGCCGAGTTTTTTAATTTTTTTCTATTTTTCGGGTCCGCCGGGCGGTGTGATTGACGATGGATGTTAATAACAGAACTTTCAAAAACTGTCTGTTGTGGTTCTTACTTTTTGACACTTTTTTTGGTGAATGGGTAGGGTGCAATGTACCCGATACCCATTCACATGGAGGGCTGGGATCTGGGGGTCCCCTTTGTTAAAGGGGCTTACAGATTCTGATAAGCCCCCTTCTGCAGACCCCACAACCACTGGCCAGGGTTGTCGGGAACAGGCCCTTGTCCCCATCAACATGGGGATAAGGTGCTTTGGGGGGCACCCCAAATCAGCCTCCCCTTATTGAGGGCAAAGTTGCCTGGTATGGTTCAGGAGGGGGGGAGCTTGGAAGGAATTGTCAAAAACTGTCTTTTGTGGTTGTTACTTGTAACGGGAGTCCCTTTGGGCATAGGGTGACTGAGGAAATATATCTTGGACTACCTAAAATGGGTCTGTAATATTTATCAACAATATTCCCAAGGATATCTGTAAAGGACTATTTACTGATTCTGAACTCAACAGGTTAATTGAGAGATGCTGATGTGTTCAACTTTAATCACCTGTCTGCCTGTTGTAATGTTAATGAATCCCAACTATTCTAAAGATATTTTCATTGTGGATTGTGATAATTAACTCTGTAATTGTGTGTATTGTAAATTAGCAGACAGACAGTCTGGGACACGGAAAGGTCATGTGTCTGAGTCATTAGCTGTAGTTAATTAGCTCATGTAAATTAGGTCTGGTTAAAGGTGTATTGTCAGAGGAAAATGAGGAGAATGTAAGAACCTCCTCTTTTGGTGTATAAAACTTGTAGTTTTTCAATAAAGATTCATTCCTGCTTGAACCTCATACAGAGCGTTTGTCTCGTATTTGGGGGAGAATCATTCGTATGGGGTCTTATTCGGCTGGTTGGGAGAGTCTGGTGGCTGTCGTGTGTTCAGAAAGGGAATATCCTAACGGCGTTAACCCCTTTCATACTTGGGGTGGCGTTACATTACTTTTTGGCACTTTTTTGGGTGAATGGGTAGGGGTACAATGTATCTGATACCCATTCACATGGGGGGTATCCAGATGGGGGTTTCCAGATTCCGATAAGCCCCCCGCCCACAGACACCAACAACCACAGCACAGGGTTGTCGGGAAGAGGCTCTTGTCCCCACAAGGTGCTTTGGGGTGGGGGCACAGAGCCCCCCTGCCCCAAAGCACCCACTGATTGACTGTTGAGGGCATGTGGCCTGGTATGGTTCAGGAGGGGGGGCGCTCGCTCGTCCCCCCCTTATCCTGACCTGCAGGCTGCATGCTCAGATAAGGGTCTGGTATGGATTCTGGGGGGGACCCCACGCCTATTTTTTTTATATTTTGGCATGGAGTTCCCCTTAAAATCCAAACCAGACCCAAAGGGCCTGGTATGGACTGGGGGGACGACCCCACACCATTTTTTTCCTTGATTTTTTATCTATATTGCCGGGAGCCGGCAATACATTACAGCCGCAAGCAAGTTTGGATTCAATTTTTTCCTTTAGAAATGTCATTATTGCTGCGGCATGTTCTACACATCGCACATATGCGCCAATTCACAGGCAGACTAAGGGGACCCCCAGGCACAATATTTAAAAGAATATTTAATTTTTAATGTTTCACTTTAAGCATTATTAAAGTCAATGCTCCTGAAAAAACTGTAATTTTAAAAACTTTTTTTTGCATTGATACATGTCCCCTAGGGCAGTACCCGGGTCCCCAAACACTTTTTATGACAGTGACTTGCATATAAGCCTTGAAAATTAGGACTTTTTCATATTTGTGTCCCATTGGCTTTAATAGTGTTCGCATTATCGCTAGAACTTTTTGCCTGTTCGAGGTTTTCTGGTGCGAACTGAACCGGGGGGTGTTTGGCCCATCCCTTCTGCTGAAAATTAAAATGCCACTTACGTAAGCACTGTGAATTCCGTACAGAGGGAATGGACACGCACAGACTTCGGCTCCATTCTCAGCACCTACGATCCTTCATACCTTGTCCAATATAGCCCATCTTACTAAGCGGCTATGTGGCTTTGTAAGATCGAGCGATTTTCATAGCACTGCAGATTGCATATTCCTGTAAATTGCATTTTATTATTTGCAGCAATAAATAAATGTAAGGTATTGTGGAATTATCTTGCAACCTTTTTTTCTTCATTTGTATATGTTTTTTCACATTTATATTTAGTATATTTTTTGACTGAGTGCGCAGATTGATTTACACTTTTTGAGATTTTGTTACCGTGCATACCTACTGAATAAAGCCCATGTTTGCAGAGATTACACCATGGTGTCTGCTTTATTTGATGGTTTGACTTCCACCAGCCTGGGCATTTGCGTTACGGTCGCAGGATACAGTGGGAGGTAGAAACCTGATTCGCTAATATACAGTAGTTGTGAGTAGCATACTAATACTTGAGCTCACATAGGTGTTTGCAGCATCTCATTACCTATCCAGGTGCGTCAGCGGAGATGAAGCAATTCACAGAGTCAGGACAAAGCAAAAAGAACCCGTTATACCAAGCGGCTACATTTTTAAATCTGTTGCCTTCAATCAATAATACTTAGTGATCCAGCTAGGAAGGTTGTTGCACAGACTCTTTAAAAAGTACACGCTCAATAAATAACACATTTTAACTATAGTTGTATAGAGCATTCTTCTTTTAAGGTAGCAATACCAGTGGTGTTAAATAATAAGAATGATTTTTTCCACTGAGATTAGGAAATTCTATGTTTTAGCAATTGTGAATTTACATCCTGAGAGTTAAAAATATTCCAGAAGTTGGTCACACCAGTGAGGAGGGAAAGTTGGCATTTTATTACTAATTCAATTTCAAAATGAATGCACAATACTTGCTTGTGGCTATTTAAAGTTCTTTGTATCCAGTGTCTTTTCCGTAATAATAAGCTTGAGTTTGGTTATGGGACTTTTTGCTAAGTAGTTATGTGTTTGCATTTGCTAGTAATAAATAATCATATGAAAACTATGTAAACCATTGGCAAAATGTAATACAGTGAAACCTCGGATTGCGAGTAACGCGGTTAACGAGCGTTTCGCAATACATAAACTGTATTTTTAAAAATCCTGACTCGGTTTGCGAGTATTGTCTTGCAAAACGTACTGGGTAAAAGCCACAGCGGTGTGCAATACCGTGTTTGGCCTGAGGTGGGGGGCGCTGGAGCCGAGCGGAGCCGTTTGGAAATGCTCAGAAAAACTCAGAAATACTCAGTTTCCGAGCCTTTCCGAGATTTTACGTGTTCAGCCGAGCTGTCCCCGGGCCTTTCCGAGGCTCTCTGGCGCCCCCCACATCTGGCCACATGCGGTATTGTATGCCATCGAAGTCAATGCGGAACAAATTATTTTCATTTCCATTGACTTCTATGGGGAAACTCGCTTTGATATGCGAGTGCTTTGGATTACGAGCATTCTCCTGGAACAGATAATGCTCGTAATCCAAGGTTCCACTGAATGTAGACTGAATCATATGAATTGTCTTTGTTAAAGATTACATTAATATATAGTAAAATATTCCCATCTAGTGTTCCAATACCAAAAATGCCCACATGCTCATTGCAGATCAGACTCAACAAGTAGTAAGCAGTAGCAAGTCCCACATTTCTGTTCTCATAGCCTTCTTTAGCGAGGAGAGGTCACATTACCTTTTTATATTTCTTTCTTCTACTTCACATGTGTCAAACACAAGGCCAACGGGCTGAATCCAGCCCTCCAGGCCATTTCATGTGGCCCTTGCACCTCTTGTGCAGCTGCTGCATCCCCCTGGTCTTCGCCCCCCCCCCGTATCAGCAGTCGGCAGCAGAGGGGAGGACAGAACTCTTCCTACAGATTCTGTGCCTCTCTGTGCAGCTGCAGCACCCCCTTGTCTCCACATCCCCTGGTCTCAGCATTCAGCTAAATTCAGCAGCAGACTCCAGCCCTCCTTTGGTCCACCTCCAGACCCCATACTTTCTGCCCCCCAGCTTTGTCCTGACAGCAGCACAAAGTAAGCAGGGTGCATTGTGATGTAAGGGAGGGTGAAGGACTCTTGACTTTTGATGATGAGGGGGCTCTTGACATCTGATGTAAGGGGGGTTGGGGTGCTCTGGGCATCTGCTTAGAATTATTATGAGATTTATACAATTCTATGCCAGTTGAAAAGGAGGATCACACACTGCTGGTATCATCCACAAGAAACTTTGTTGGAGACTGCTCAGACAGAACACCATGGCAAATACAACCGGCACCTTGAGGGCAACCATAATGCCGATGTGGCCCGTGATGAAATGGAGTTTGACACTCCTGTTCTACACATTCTCCAACTGTTAAAGAAGTTTCAGCAGAACTGCACGTGTTTGATTCCGACTGGTAAACAAACCTAAAACAATAAAGTGTCCAATTAAAAGGTATAGGAAGACCCTAAAGAGGCATTATCAGCAAAATACGGTAAAGCAATATTTCATATTTAGATCATTTTACAATATATGCATATAGTATATCTATATATACTGTATATTGTGAGGCACTGTGTGTATGAGGGGCTCCAGTGTTAATGACTGATATGGAGGAAACAAACTTGTTGTGTCCTCAGAATCCTACTAAGTTCTGTGTTGGGTCCTGGGGCCCAGAGGCCTTGTAAAGCTTTAGGTGGGAATGAGCCTCCATTCCTCGGTCTACATCTGACCTGGCTACCATACGTCATTATGACACAGCTGTGCACTGGTCTTTTCATGTGGTAGCAAACTGAGACCCAGAGCTCCAACTTAGCAGACAACCGTGGCTGTAAGGCTTTTTTCACATGAGCGGCATGCTCTGAAAAGTCACGATAAGTCGCTTTTCAATTTAATTTTTAGATCACAATTTAGAGCTAGCTTGCAGGTGCTTAGGAGACAATACTACCTCCTGAATGATGTTTTTATATCCCAAGGGGGATTTTACATCGAAATACAGCACTGGTGCAGTCCTATTAACTTTGGGGGGCTTTGGCAGGCATAATGCCTTCTGAACACAACATGCCAAATTAAAACTAGAGGGCAGCACTGCAAAGAGACATTTTCACACACAGTCTGAATTAGCTAATTCGGCTGTAAGGTAGACAGTAGACATGAGTGTCACGGTCACAAAACAAATGCCTGTTTTTTTACTGTGGCCCTCTGACAGTGGGAACAAGGTCTAAGCCAGCAGTTGTGTGTATGCACAGACACAAAGTGAGTATTTATTAGACATGTGCAAAAGGAAAAAATTTGTTTAGTTTCGTTTCGTTTTAATTCGTTAATTAATTAATTTCGTTTAGTTCGATTCGTTACATTCGTTACATTCGTTTTCGGCTTTCGTCCCGTTTTCGACCGAATTCGTAAAATCGGTCGCATTCGAAAATATTTCAACCGAATTCGAAAATATTTCTAGTCTATTTTCTATTTCTATTCTAATCTTTTATAATTGGAATTAGAATTCATTCTATATGAAATTCGAATATCGGAACATGGTTTATTATAATCTTTTCTATTCGGTTGGAATAATTTCGAATCCGGTTGAAATATTATCGAATTTGGTTGAAATATTAACGAATGCGGATGAAATATTATCGAATGCGGTAGAAATATTTTCGAATGCGACTGATTTTTCGAATTCCAATTAGAAAAGATTAGAATAGAAATAGAAAATAGACTAGAAAAAAAAAATAGAACAGAATAGAATAAAATATAATATATATATATATTTTATTTTATTCTATTCTGTTCTATTGTTTTTCTATTTGATTCTTTCCAATATTTTCGATTCTATTCTAATTGTTTTCAAATTCAATTCGAATAGAATTTTTTTCGAATTCGATTCGAATTTCATCTGTGGTTTTTCGATTCGAATCGTTATTTTGGATTCGGTCGAATTCGTTAGCATTTGTAATTCGGATGCATCCGAACGTCCGAATAATGAAAATTCGTCCGAATTTCGATTTGGAACGAAACGAAATGCACATGTCTAGTATTTATTCTGGCCTGAATTGACCAGGTCATCTCTGGAAAGAAATTATTGTCTCTGCAGAGGCAGACTGTGGATCTGACTGGACCAAAATATCAAAGACCCGAAACACATTTCTTTATGTTGTATCTTAAAGATGTGGGTTTCCTCTGGGTACTCCGGTTTCCTCCCACACTCTAAAAGACATGCTGGTAGGTTAATCAGATCCTGTCTAAATTGTCCCTAGTATATGTATGAATGTGTGTTCGGGACCTTAGGTTGTAAGCTCCTTGAGGGTAGGGACTGATGTGAATGTACAATATATATGTAAAGCGCTGCGTAAATTGACGGCGCTATATAAGTACCTGAAATAATAATAATAATAATAATAATAATGAAGAAAACCCCTGTACAAGAACTTTTTCTTTGTAAATAAACATGGACTTAAAGCACTTGAATGTTATGATGGAAAGTGAACTGAGCCCTTAAAACTACACTTGAAGCTAAGCTCTAACAATATACTGTATACACTAGCTATATAGAGCACAATGTGTAAATGGTGGATTGCTGGATTGAATTTCTCATTTCACTTCATGATATTCATACAATAATGCCTTACATTCTTTCAAAATTTACAGATAATAAAAAAATAAAAGAAAGGAGGTATAATAGCACTCTTAGGAACCTTTATTCTTACAAAAATTCTAATACCATCGCAATTTCCACCACCATCATAAAGTTTGGTACTCCCACGTGAATCATGCATACAAAGATATATTTTTTTTTAATCACAGTAACTAAATGAAGTGCTGATTGCACATCCAAAATAGTTACTTAAATATGCTTTGATTCTCTAATTAGCTTTTCTTGAGGTAAATGAAGTTGTAATTATAAGTTTCAGTCAATGCCTAGATATAACAATTATTTAAAGACTATCTAAGGGCAAAACTTTTTTTTTTTTGGATGGAGTGGAGAGGGGTTAGAAAATATGTCAGTTTTTTTTTGTCCCCAAAAAAGTAGTAGAAGAGAGTTCTTTAAATGAGGACACTAGTTTTAGTGACCGGGGGGCCCCAGGAGATTCCCTTAATTTGCAGGGATTTCCTCTCATTTCCTGTTTTGGCTATGGGACAGGAAGTGAAGATAAATCTCCCCAATTTGACACAGATGGCAAAAATAAACCTTACAGGGTTAATAATGCTCCCTTACTTCATCCAATTTTTTTTTCAAGTTTTGTCTATAGTTCTACTTTAAAACTATATATATATATATATATATATATATATATATATATATATATATTAGCCATGCCCCTGTAGGGGTTGCTGAATTTAGTTGTTCACCTGTCACCCTGCCCAGCCAGACATCCATCTCTCAGGGACATAGAACAGTCCATAAGCTTTGTTTTTGTTTTTTTATTGAGGGGGATTAAACTTGGATGGGAAATGGGAAATTATTCAGTGCAACTTGCTTGGAACTTCTATATATACTTCCAGTATTTACACAGTCTTCTCTCCAGCACAACACTTGCTTAAGACATCTCATCCTTCACCCCTCCAGCACTTCACTTGCTGCATACCATTACTCCTCCAGAACGTTACTTGCTGCTGACTGTTACTCCACCAGCACTTCCCTTGCTGCAGACTGTTACTTCTCCAGACTAGCTAGCACCACATGGTTAGGCCTGACACTACTTCAGCCCGGCCTCAGTGAACTGCCTTTTGCGGGCAGGGACCTCGAGTCCCTGTGGTGTAGAATAGTTCAGGTCCCAACTGTCCTTTGCTCGGCTAAAACTCCCAGATAGCTCTCTTCAGGCCCTGCCAGCCAGCCTGGCTGCAATAACCTCTTCCCACAGTCCCCTCTTCTGGTTCTGCACCCATCTCAAACTGAAATCTCCCAGTTCTCTTAGATTAGGGTGACCAGACATCCCCAGGTTCAGGGGACAGTCCCCGGATTGAGGACACTGTCCCCGGACCAAGTCTGTCCCCTGTTTTGTCCCCGGATTTGATTTTAACAGGGACTGGGGCAATTTCAAAGACAGTCAGTGCAGAATAAAAAAAAAAATCTGAATTACACACCCCCGCTCTGCCGCTCCTACTAGCTTAGGGGGTGTATTTTTTCCATTATCTGTGCCCCTTTCTGATGATCGTGTGCTGGTCGGAGCGTTGGGAATATCTCTTCAGTTTCGGGTGCATGCCCATTCAGCTCCGCTGGCATGTTCTTCTGCCTTGGCTCAAGTCCCAGCCAGCCACCTGCCTATCTCCTTGCCTTCCCTGGCAGAGTGATCTTCTTCCACTCTCCACCCAGTAGTAGCCAGGGCCCGGAGAGTAAGATTTGAGAGGCTGTGAGGCGGGGCGGGGCGGCAGCGACAGGCAGAGAGTTGCTTATTGCCACCATTACTAGTAAAAAAAAAAAATGTCCCCGGATTTCATCTTAAAAATCTGGTCACCTTATCTTAGGCATGCCTCCCCAGTCCTCCTGACTGTGCTCACTCACCAGCCCTCCTGGCAGCGACCAGTTGTCCTCCCTGGAGTCCCTTAGCAGTGCTCTCTCCCGCTGTCCTCTCCTTGCTCTCTCATGTGCCTCACTCCCAGGATCTCTTCTCTCCTCCTGGATGCACCCGAGCCCTGGACCACCCCCCCGACTGGGGAGCTCTCCGTGGGCCCCGACAGCCCCCACACTCTCTCACTCCAGCTCTTCCACCCAACAACTTCTTCCCAGCTTGACTGACCCTGGATATATCAAGGAGGTCTGCCCCCTGCCAATCCAAGTTGGAGATTGGTTAAGGCTCCTCAAGATACCCCAGGCAGCTCCACCTCTCTTGTCCTCCTTTCCTTCTAGCACCTCCTAGAAAGAAGAGGGAGGCGACAGTGATGCTACCTGTGAGTAACCCAGCCCTGTCCTGAGCCACTCCCAGCCCAGAATGAAAACAAACAGGCCTAGCCACCAGCTAGGCCTACATTTTCCTACTCTCCAGAAAATCCTCACTCCAGCAACTACCTAACTAGAGGGTGCTATATTTTATATATTGTGACAGCAGGAAGGTAAAGTCACCTGGTTGCATCCAGGGGGGTAGATATATTTCGCCCAGATTCAGGCTTTACGCCGACTTATACAACTAGGTGGAGAGTTGTATAAGCCCAGCTGAGGCTAGTGGGCTCATGGATGACTCATACCTCTAGGGAGAGTGTGGGGCGTCGTGCAGACAGGGAGTTGATGAGACCAGCTGAAGCTTGTCAGCTCATTTAGGCCTCTATAAGAACTCCCAGATTCATTAGGTGTTAGCTCATGCCTGGACCCAGACCTGTGTGGACTGTCTAGGGAGAGTGAACCCCTGTGCGGTGAGACAAAGCCTGTGTGGCTATTTGCTTGGACATTTAAACCCAGGGACTTAGGGACTAGGACAGCACTAGGCTGATCCCAGTTGTTAGTTAGGAAACCTGTATGTTTAGTCAGAGGTCAAGTTGACCAGGATTTATTTTGTTTATGTTTCTTTTGCTTTGCTGTGTTTTGTCACTGTAAATAGAAAATAAACCGCACCTTTTTGATTTTGAAAACCACAAGCTCCGTCTGCTGGGCCTGTTTTTGTGTGGGGAGCCCATCCCGGGGGTCACACACACCCGCTGCCGAGCTAACCCCCTCACAGTTGGTGGAGAATGCGGGCAGTTTTTTTTTAAGCCAGCATGGAGGAGATACTGAAGCAGCTGGCTCTAGCAAATGCCAATCAACAGCAGACAAATGCAGGTTTGCAAAAGAGCCTTGCAGCTCATCAACAGAGCCTTGCAGCTCAACAACAGAACTTCGCAGCCCAGCAGCAAGCTCATCAACAGAGCCTTGCAGCCCAGCAGCAGACAAACGCAACTTTGCAACAGAGTCTGGAGGCTCAGCAACGAGCCCAGCAGCAATCTGAGGCCCGCTTCATAGACCTGTTGCAGAAGCAAGAGCAGAGACTACAACAACAGATGGAAGCAGTAATGCAGCAACGTCCGCAGACCAGTGAGGAAAGCCGTCCCACTAATACCGCGTCCTTTGGGGTAATGTGGTAAAAATGACTGGAGAGGATGATCCAGAGGTATTTTTGACCACATTTGAAAGGACCGCTGAAAGAGAAAAGTGGCCTGTGGAGCAGTGGGCTGGACTGGTGGCTCCTCTGTTAACTGGTGAATCGCAGAAAGCTTACTATGACCTAGAGCCTAACCAAGCAAAAGACTATGTGATGCTAAAAGCTGAAATATTGGCAAGGCTGGGTGTCACCCAGGCTGTCCGGGCTCAGCGTGTGCATAACTGGACTTTCCAGCTTGGAAAACCCCCCAGGTCTCAAATGTATGATCTCATTCACCTGAGCAGAAAGTGGCTACAGCCAGAGACTTTGTCCGCACCAAAGATTGTGGAACGTGTTGTAATGGATCGGTTTTTGAGAGCTCTTCCTACTGCCATCCAAAAGTGGGTAAGCCATGGAGACCCAGAGACGGCCGATGGTCTTGTGGATCGTGTGGAGAAATACTTGGCTACAGAGAACCTGACGGCCTCTTCCAGAGACACTCGGACTTTCCACCCTAAGACCAGACCATCCCCAGGGGCGGATAAGAGGATTCCAAGGGGTGAGGGTGGAGAGAGTGAGAGGGTGGGAGCTCTACCCCAAGTTTGGCGAGAACAGCCTGGGAAATCAGCGGCTCAAGAGGCGGCAAGAAGGATCGTTTGCTACCGCTGCCGGCAAGCGGGACATATTGCAGCCAATTGCCCGGTTGTGGAGGAACCCATGCAGTGTGACTTTCTGACGGGCAGACGTCAGTCGCTGTGTGCGACAGTCGCATGCACTGCCATTCGAGGAACTGAGAAACATTTATGCAAAATGTGTGTTAATGGTAGAAATGTTGTGGTATTGCTGGATTCAGGTAGCCTTGTGACCCTGATAAAGGCTGAGTTAGTTAAAACAGAGGTCTCTGGGAATAGCAAGGTAGCTGTTATTTGTGTGCATGGGGACACCCGAGAGTATCCAGTGACTACAGTGTGTTTCGAGACCCCCAAAGGTACCCTCTCTCATCCAGTGGGCTTAGTATCTCAGTTACCGCATGACGCCATTGTGGGAAGGGATTTTCCGAAGTTCTGGGAACTGTGGGATGATCCTGAGCCCCTCACTGGTGCCCCTATGTACCAGGAATGTGATAGCCAGAACTCCCCTGAGAGTGGTGAGGACTCTCCGGAATTTCCCTTATCAGTATTGGCAGGGGAGACTCAAGAAACTGGAGAGGAGCCCACCTCCTCAGACGAAAACCTACCGTCTGTGGAGTTTTCTGATCTTGAGGTTCACAGGGAAAACTTTGCCACAGAACAGTTGAAAGACCCCGCCCTAATAAAGGCACGGGAAAACGTAGTGAAAATAGATGGCGAGTTAGTGAACCCAGATAATACCTGCACTTACCCATACTTCAGCATAGAGAAGGACCTACTGTATCGGGTGGCAAAAAGGGCAGAAGAAACCGTTGAGCAGCTTGTGGTGCCCAAACCTTACAGGAAGTTGGTGTTGGAGTTGGCCCATGGGCACATTCTTGGAGGTCATTTGGGGACAGAGAAAACCCGAGAGAGGGTATTACAGAGATTCTATTGGCCGGGGGTGATGAAGGACATAGAAAATTATTGTTCCTCCTGCCCTGTGTGTCAGAGGTCGGCCCCGATGCCACATTTCCGTAGCCCGCTGGTCCCTCTACCCATCATTGAGGTCCCGTTTGAGAGGATCGCCATGGATTTGGTAGGTCCTATAATCAAGTCCGCTAGGGGGCACCAGTACATATTAGTTATAATGGACTATGCCACCCGTTATCCAGAAGCGATCCCTCTCCGAAATACCTCGGCCAAAACCATAGCCAAAGAGCTATCTCTTGTGTTTAGCCGGGTGGGTATTTGTAAAGAACTGCTTACGGACCAAGGTACACCCTTTATGTCCCGGGTTATGAAGGAGCTGTGTAAATTGTTCAAAGTGACGCAATTACGTACATCTGTGTATCACCCCCAAACCGATGGGCTGGTTGAAAGATTCAACAAAACCCTAAAACAAATGTTGAAGAAAGTGGTGGATAGAGATGGAAAGGATTGGAACTGTCTACTTCCTTATCTGATGTTTGCTATTAGGGAGGTGCCCCAATCCTCTACGGGATTCTCCCCCTTTGAGTTACTGTATGGGAGACACCCAAGAGGGCTGTTGGATATTGCCAAGGAAACTTGGGAAAGTGAGAGTTCTCCCCACAGGAGTGTGATTGAGCATGTCGCCCTGATGCAAGACCGAATTGCACAGGTAATGCCCATCGTGAAGGAACATTTGGCCCAAGCGCAGTTAGCACAGCAGAGAGTGTACAACCGTGGAGCCAAGACCCGTACCTTTTCCCCGGGGGATAGGATACTGGTACTTGTCCCTACGGTTGAAAGTAAATTCCTTGCCAAATGGCAAGGCCCCTATGAGATAATGGAAAAAGTGAGCGAAGTGAATTACAAGGTCAGACAACCAGGAAGGCGAAAGCCCGAACAGATCTATCACGTTAATCTGTTGAAAGCCTGGAGGGATAGAGAGTCCCTAGTCGCAGACACTTGGTCACCAGCTCAAACTGGTTGCGTGATTCCTGAGGTTGGAATAGCAGCCACCTTGTCACAACCCCAACAACAGGAGGTTAAGGAGTTTGTGCTTCGCAACAAGGAGGTATTCTCTGAGCTGCCGGGACAAACATCTGGGGTAGAGCATGACATCATTACCCCGCCCGGTGAAAGGGTGAAGTTAAAACCCTATCGGATCCCAGAGGCCCGACGGGAGGCAATACGGGAGGAAGTACAGAAAATGCTGAACTTAGGGGTGATAGAGGAGTCCCAAAGTGATTGGTCTAGTCCCATTGTGTTGGTGCCTAAACCGGATGGGAGCTGGCGATTTTGTAACGATTTTCGTCAGTTGAACAAAGTTACAAAATTTGACACCTACCCCATGCCACGTATAGATGAGTTGATCGACCGGCTGGGAACAGCCCGATACATGACGACTCTTGACCTCACAAAAGGGTATTGGCAAATCCCCCTGGCCAAGTCGGCCAAAGAGAAAACCGCATTTGTAACCCCAGACGGGGCGTTCCAATATAAAAGAATGCCGTTCGGGTTACAGAATGCGCCGGCCACATTCCAGCGGAAAATGGACCAGATGCTGAGGCCCCATCGGAAGTATGCTGCGGCTTACCTGGATGACGTAATTGTCCATAGCACAGATTGGGCCTCACATCTGCCAAAAGTGCAAGCAGTCCTGGACTCTGTTCGGGAAGCGGGGTTTACGGCTAACCCCAAGAAGTGTACCATTGGGCAGGAGGAGGCCAAATATCTTGGGTACACCATTGGGAGGGGAGTAATAAAACCCCAACTCAACAAAGTCGAGGCCATCCAGAGTTGGCCACGTCCCAACAGCAAGAAGCAGGTACGAGCCTTTCTGGGAATCGCTGGGTATTATCGGCGATTCATTCCCCACTTTGCTTCTAAGGCTGTGCCCCTAACCAACCTGACGAAGGGGAAAGGGTCGGTCATGATTAAATGGACCCCCGAGGCTGAGGCAGCATTCCAATTCTTGAAACAAGCCTTATGTAGCCAGCCAGTGTTGTACTCACCCGACTTCTCTAAAGACTTTGTCGTACAAAGTGATGCGTCAGATGTGAGGTTAGGAGCAGTATTGTCCCAGGTCTGGAACGGGGAAGAGCACCCAGTCATTTACCTCAGCAGGAAGTTGAAGTCCCATGAGGTAAATTACGCCACCGTTGAAAAGGAGTGTTTAGCGGTGAAGTGGGCTCTAGATTCCCTTCGGTACTACCTGCTAGGTAGGCACTTTGACATGGTTACGGATCACGCTCCGTTAAAGTGGATGGCTCAAAACAAGGAAACAAATAGAAGAGTGAATAGGTGGTTCCTGGCCCTCCAGGAATTCAACTTCACAGTAAAGCATCGCCCTGGCGTTCAAATGGGGAATGTGGATGCTTTGTCTCGAGTACATGAATGCCTGATTGCTGGTGTTCCAACCCCGAGGTTAAAACAAGAGGGGGGGGGGGTATGTGACAGCAGGAAGGTAAAGTCACCTGGTTGCATCCAGGGGGGTAGATATATTTCGCCCAGATTCAGGCTTTACGCCGACTTATACAACTAGGTGGAGAGTTGTATAAGCCCAGCTGAGGCTAGTGGGCTCATGGATGACTCATACCTCTAGGGAGAGTGTGGGGCGTCGTGCAGACAGGGAGTTGATGAGACCAGCTGAAGCTTGTCAGCTCATTTAGGCCTCTATAAGAACTCCCAGATTCATTAGGTGTTAGCTCATGCCTGGACCCAGACCTGTGTGGACTGTCTAGGGAGAGTGAACCCCTGTGCGGTGAGACAAAGCCTGTGTGGCTATTTGCTTGGACATTTAAACCCAGGGACTTAGGGACTAGGACAGCACTAGGCTGATCCCAGTTGTTAGTTAGGAAACCTGTATGTTTAGTCAGAGGTCAAGTTGACCAGGATTTATTTTGTTTATGTTTCTTTTGCTTTGCTGTGTTTTGTCACTGTAAATAGAAAATAAACCGCACCTTTTTGATTTTGAAAACCACAAGCTCCGTCTGCTGGGCCTGTTTTTGTGTGGGGAGCCCATCCCGGGGGTCACACAGACCCGCTGCCGAGCTAACCCCCTCACAATATATATATATATATATATATATATTTATATATATATATATTGTACAGGACGCCAAGGTTGGGTCCTGGACGGGTGCTATATAGCACCAGTATTTGGGTTGTGGCCCCTTTAAGGGAATTGTGATAGTGTTCAGGGGGTCACCCAGAATGGGTGAGGAATTCCCGGCAATAAAATTAATCCAGAGAAGACTGGTTCGCAGCCCTCTCTGTCTTGATAGAAAGTCATTTGGGGCCCGGAATTTCGGAGGCTCTAAAGTGATATTCGGGTGGGAAAGAGCCTCCACCCCTGACCACTGGGAGTCAGCACACAGGGGGTTAAAGGCTTCCAGGGAACAGCTCATAATACAGGAAGTGGTGCTAGAGGTGGTGAGGAGGAGTATAGGATTGCACCTGTTGTGATGAGCTGTGTGTCTGCTGGAAGCTGCTAAGGATTTAGCAAGGACTCTTGAAGTTCTGGGGTGAAGATCCGTCTACAAAAACTGTATGTGCCTTATCTTTAATTTGTTTTGTGCTGAAGACAAGCGGACTTTATTTTATGCTGAAGCTAAGCGGACTCATTCACACAGGGGCAACACGACTTCCAGCGCGACTTTGGGAGGCAACTTGGACACGACTTGAGTATGAATCACAGCGCGACATGAGGCAACTTACAAGGCAACTTCAAGTTGCCTCCAGGACAGGAGGCTTTCCAGTGGCCAATCAAACAAGAATCAGCTCTGTGGGAGGGAGGGGTTTGCCTGAGAAATGGATGTTCTCTTCCTGTATTGTTGCTTCTGTTAAGACCGTGATCCAACTTCTGAGGCGACTTCCATTGAAATCAATGGGTACAAGTTGCCTACAAGTCGCCTGAAAGTCGGATTGAAGTAGTACAGGAACCTTTTCTGAAGTCGGAGCGACTGCAGTAGTGTGCATTAAGACGGCTCCATTCACTTACATTGATTTTCTCATGCAGCGCGACTTGAGGTGACTAGGGGCGACTTGAAGTCGGATCCAAAGTTGTCCCTGTGTGAATGAGCTCTGATAGTTTTCCTGTGTGCTGAATGAAGCGTTATTTTTTGGTTTGTTTACAAATAAAAGCCTTTTTGTTCAAGATCAAACGGTTTATGCACTTGGTCCCGTGGAGCTATAATCCCCAAAAGTTTACAATATATCTATTGTGAAGGACTAGCATCAAGTGTAGAGCTTGAAGGACACCGCCATTCGCTGGTTCTTCTTTTTAAGGGTTGTTTGCCCATTTTTATTAAAAGAAGTTCAAAACAAAATCAAAAGGTTTTCCCTCGCAGGGGTTTCAGTACTCCTTTTCAACAACAAAATGACATTCAGCCTCCTGGCTTATACATACAGCAGTGCTGCTCAGGCCTTCCACTTCAGGCTCTTGTCTTTCTCCTATAGACTATTCCATCTGCAACACCGTCCATTTGGATAGCAGCCCCTTGCTGCTCTGACCCTCAGACCTGGGTCTCTGGCTTCCACTGTGCACACAAGCACTCTCTGACTTCTCCAGTGCACACTTGCACTCTATGGCTTCCCCAGTGCACACCTGCACTCGTCGGGAGGGTGGGGCCCAGAATCCTGGTCCTGATTCTACTATCAGGCCCACACACACCTGGACAATCAGTGTGCAGTTGAGTCTCAAAACCCGGATCCAGGACTGGGGATTTCATCCCACCCGGATCTCTAAGAAATCCCCAAGCTCCGGGTCCCAAAGTGGATTTTAGTAAATCATGAGGAAACTGAAAAGCCAGTTTCCTCCCAAACAAGCAAATACCCTGGAGCCCCTCAACCTGCCTGGTTGAGAATCCTGTATTCATACACTGGTGGGGTACCACACTACCACATACCCTCCCCCTTTGTTTTGATCCGGAGGGAGGAACACCAGCACCCATCATTATGGTTGGGACACCTCTGTGCTGGCTGTCAGCCACGTAGGCCCAACCTTTTTTCCGGGTGCGCTTCCAGGTACGTCCAACCCTGGATCTTAACAAGGTCCTATATTTCCCTATACTCAACCTTCTCCCTCTTCTTTTGGGGTTCCATAAGCACTGCCTCTCCTGAAATTTTAACAGGGCACCCCTGGTCTTTCTACCAACCCTTCTGCCTCCACGCTTCAGGTTCCCAGGTTTCCCAATACCTTTGGACACCACACTGTCATGTACCTTTAACAAACTATTTGGTTCATCATTGACAGACATATTCAAACCAACATTACACCTCTCAACGTTGCACAGATCACCAATGCCTTTTTTTTCAGCATTTGCTAGGGCAGCGTCTGCAGAGGGCACACATAATGGAGGGCCGCCATTACCCACGGGAACCTCACAGGACGTCACCTCCCCTGGGTTCACCCACTCTGCAGGCAGCTGTCCTACCACTTGACCTGTTCTGATGCCATCTGTATTTTTATCCACCTGAACAGACAAGCTTTTGTCTGATCCACGTACCATTTTTACCGCACTTCTTATCCATTTCCCTGTCTCGGGGACCTTATTAGGTTTGTCACCTAAACCAAACATCGGACTGGGGACCCCAGTCTTTTTAACCACCTTTGGTTGAGCCCCGGTCAGGATTTCTGCTGCTTTCTGGTCCACACTTGGCCCTTCCATCTCATGTGATTCTTCCACTGGTACAGCATACACACCCTTCACCGACAACTGACCAGTACTACCTTGGACCATAGCAGCAGAAATGCCTTCCACCTGGCTGTTAGGTGGTGAAACCTCAGACACTTTTTTTTCACCAAAGCCTCTCCCATATACCTCTTGTACAGGAAGTAACCCATCAGCATACCTAGAGGCGATTTTTTTTTTTTTAACAAGTTTTTATTGGAATAATGAAAGACACTTGAGCAGGTGTAAAGATAAGTACACAAGTACAAAAGAGAACATAAGAGAACATAAGGCTCTTGGTCAGGTTTAAAACAATGTGTGAGGGGGTTAACTCAGTAGCGGGTGTGTGTGACCCCCTGGTTGGGCTCCCCACACAAAAACAGGGCCAGCAGACGGAGGTTGTGGTTTTCAAAATCAAAAGGTGCGGTTTATTTCTCTATGTACAGTGACAAAAACACAGCAAAGCCAAAAAGAAACATAAACAAAATAAATCCTGGTCAGTTTGACCTCTGACTAAACATGCAGGTTTCCTAAACTAACAACTGGGATCAGCCTGGTGCTGTCCTAGTCCCTAAGTCCCTGGTTTAGTAAAAGTCCAAACAAATAGCCACACAGGCTTTGCCTCACCGCACAGGGGTTCACTCTCCCTAGACAGTCCACACAGGTCTGGGTCCAGGCATGAGCTAACACCTAATGAATCTGGGAGTTCTTATAGAGGCCTAAATGAGCTGACAAGCTTCAGCTGGCCTCATCAACTCCCTGTCTGTACGACGCCCCACACTCTCCCTAGAGGTATGAGTCATCCATGAGCCTACTAGCCTCAGCTGGGCTTATACAACTCTCCACCCTAGTTGTATAAGTCAGCATAAAGCCTGAATCTGGGAGAAATATATCTACCCCCCTGGATGCAACCAGGTGACTTTACCTTCCTGCTGTCACATACCCCCCCCTCTTGTTTTAACCTTGGGGTTGGAACACCAGCAATCAGGCATTCATGTACTCGAGACAAAGCATCCACATTCCCCATTTGAACGCCAGGGCGATGCTTTACTGTGAAGTTGAATTCCTGTAGGGCCAGGAACCACCTATTCACTCTTCTATTTGTCTCCTTGTTTTGAGCCATCCACTTTAACGGAGCGTGATCCGTAACCATGTCAAAGTGCCTACCTAGCAGATAGTACCGAAGGGAATCTAGAGCCCACTTCACCGCTAAACACTCCTTTTCAACCGTGGCGTAATTTACCTCATGGGACTTCAACTTCCTGCTGAGGTAAATGACTGGGTGCTCTTCCCCGTTCCAGACCTGGGACAATACTGCTCCTAACCCCACATCTGACGCATCACTTTGTACGACAAAGTCTTTAGAGAAGTCGGGTGAGTACAACACTGGCTGGCTACATAAGGCTTGTTTCAAGAATTGGAATGCTGCCTCAGCCTCAGGGGTCCATTTAATCATGACCGACCCTTTCCCTTTCGTCAGGTTGGTTAGGGGCACAGCCTTAGAAGCAAAGTGGGGAATGAATCGCCGATAATACCCAGCGATTCCCAGAAAGGCTCGTACCTGCTTCTTGCTGTTGGGACGTGGCCAACTCTGGATGGCCTCGACTTTGTTGAGTTGGGGTTTTATCACTCCCCTGCCAATGGTGTACCCAAGATATTTGGCCTCCTCCTGCCCAATGGTACACTTCTTGGGGTTAGCCGTAAACCCCGCTTCCCGGATAGAGTCTAGGACTGCTTGCACTTTTGGCAGATGTGAGGCCCAATCTGTGCTATGGACAATTACGTCATCCAGGTAAGCCGCAGCATACTTCCGATGGGGCCTCAGTATCTGGTCCATTTTCCGCTGGAATGTGGCCGGCGCATTCTGTAACCCGAACGGCATTCTCTTATATTGGAACGCCCCGTCTGGGGTTACAAATGCGGTTTTCTCTTTGGCCGACTTGGCCAGGGGAATTTGCCAATACCCTTTTGTGAGGTCAAGAGTCGTCATGTATCGGGCTGTTCCCAGCCGGTCGATCAACTCATCTATACGTGGCATGGGGTAGGTGTCAAATTTTGTAACTTTGTTCAACTGACGAAAATCGTTACAAAATCGCCAGCTCCCATCCGGTTTAGGCACCAACACAATGGGACTAGACCAATCACTTTGGGACTCCTCTATCACCCCTAAGTTCAGCATTTTCTGTACTTCCTCCCGTATTGCCTCCCGTCGGGCCTCTGGGATCCGATAGGGTTTTAACTTCACCCTTTCACCGGGCGGGGTAATAATATCATGCTCTACCCCAGATGTTTGTCCCGGCAGCTCAGAGAACACCTCCTTGTTGCGAAGCACAAACTCCTTAACCTCCTGTTGTTGGGGTTGTGACAAGGTGGCTGCTATTCCAACCTCCGGAATCACGCAACCAGTTTGAGCTGGTGACCAAGTTTCTGCGACTAGGGACTCTCTATCCCTCCAGGCTTTCAACAGATTAACGTGATATATCTGTTCGGGCTTTCGCCTTCCTGGTTGTCTGACCTTGTAATTCACTTCGCTCACTTTTTCCATTATCTCGTAGGGGCCTTGCCATTTGGCAAGGAATTTACTTTCAACCGTAGGGACAAGTACCAATATCCTATCCCCCGGGGAAAAGGTACGGGTCTTTGCTCCACGGTTGTACACTCTCTGCTGTGCCAACTGCGCTTGGGCCAAATGTTCCTTCACGATGGGCATTACCTGTGCAATTCGATCTTGCATCAGGGCGACATGCTCAATCACACTCCTGTGGGGAGAACTCTCACTTTCCCAAGTTTCCTTGGCAATATCCAACAGCCCTCTTGGGTGTCTCCCATACAGTAACTCAAAGGGGGAGAATCCCGTAGAGGATTGAGGCACCTCCCTAATAGCAAACATCAAATAAGGAAGTAGACAGTCCCAATCCTTTCCATCTCTATCCACCACTTTCTTCAACATTTGTTTTAGGGTTTTGTTGAATCTTTCAACCAGCCCATCGGTTTGGGGGTGATACACAGATGTACGCAATTGCGTCACTTTGAACAATTTACACAGCTCTTTCATAACCCGGGACATAAAGGGTGTAACTTGGTCCGTAAGCAGTTCTTTACAAATACCCACCCGGCTAAAAACAAGAGATAGCTCTTTGGCTATGGTTTTGGCCGAGGTATTTCTGAGAGGGATCGCTTCTGGATAACGGGTGGCATAGTCCATTATAACCAATATGTACTGGTGCCCCCTAGCGGACTTGATTATAGGACCTACCAAATCCATTGCGATTCTCTCAAACGGGACCTCAATGATGGGTAGAGGGACCAGCGGGCTACGGAAATGTGGCATCGGGGCCGACCTCTGACACACAGGGCAGGAGGAACAATAATTTTCTATGTCCTTCATCACCCCAGGCCAATAGAATCTCTGTAATACCCTCTCTCGGGTTTTCTCTGTCCCCAGATGACCTCCAAGAATGTGCCCATGGGCCAACTCCAACACCAACTTCCTGTAAGGTTTGGGCACCACAAGCTGCTCAACGGTTTCTTCTGCCCTTTTTGCCACCCGATACAGTAGGTCCTTCTCTACGCTGAAGTATGGGTAAGTGCAGGTATTATCTGGGTTCACTAACTCGCCATCTATTTCCACTACGTTTTCCCGTGCCTTTATTAGGGCGGGGTCTTTTAACTGTTCTGTGGCAAAATTTTCCCTGTGAACCTCCAGATCAGAAAACTCCACAGACGGTAGGTTTTCGTCTGAGGAGGTGGGCTCCTCTCCAGTTTCTTGAGTCTCCCCTGCCAATACTGACAAGGGAAATTCTGGAGAGTCCTCACCACTCTCAGAGGAGTTCTGGCTATCACATTCCTGGTACATAGGGGCACCAGTGGGGGGCTCAGGATCATCCCACAGTTCCCAGAACTTCGGAAAATCTCTTCCCACAATGGCATCATGCGGTAATTGAGATACTAACCCCACTGGATGAGAGAGGGTACCTTTGGGGGTCTCGAAACACACTGTAGTCACTGGATACTCTCGGGTGTCCCCATGCACACAAATAACAGCTACCTTGCTATTCCCAGAGACCTCTGTTTTAACTAATTCAGCCTTTATCAGGGTCACAAGGCTACCTGAATCCAGTAATACCACAACATTTCTACCATTAATACACATTTTGCATAAATGTTTCTCAGTTCCCCGAATGGCAGTGCATGCGACTGTCGCACACAGCGACTGACGTCTGTCCGTCAGAAAGTCACATTGCATGGGTTCCTCCACAACCGGGCAATTTGCTGCAATATGTCCCGCTTGCCGGCAGCGGTAGCAAACAATCCTTTTGGCTGCCTCTTGAGCCCCTGACTTCCCAGGCTGTTCTCGCCAAACTTTGGGTAGAGCTCCCACCCTCTCACTCTCTCCACCCTCACCCCTTGGAATCCTCTTATCCGCCCCTGGGGATGGTCTGGTCTTAGGGTGGAAAGTCCGAGAGTCTCTGGAAGAGGCCGTCAGGTTCTCTGTAGCCAAGTATTTCTCTACACGATCCACAAGACCACCGGCCGTCTCTGGGTCTCCATGGCTTACCCACTTTTGGATGGCAGTAGGAAGAGCTCTCAAAAACCGATCCATTACAACACGTTCCACAATCTCTGGTGCGGACAAAGTCTCTGGCTGTAGCCACTTCCTGCTCAGGTGAATGAGATCATACATTTGAGACCTGGGGGGTTTTCCAAGCTGGAAAGTCCAGTTATGCACACGCTGAGCCCGGACAGCCAGGGTGACACCCAGCCTTGCCAATATTTCAGCTTTTAGCATCACATAGTCTTTTGCTTGGTCAGGCTCTAGGTCATAGTAAGCCTTCTGAGATTCACCAGTTAACAGAGGAGCCACCAGTCCAGCCCACTGCTCCTCAGGCCACTTTTCTCTTTCAGCAGTCCTTTCAAATGTGGTCAAAAATACCTCTGGATCATCCTCTCCAGTCATTTTTGTCAATAAACGACTCACCCCAAAGGACGCGGTATTAGTGGGACGGCTTTCCTCACTGGTCTGCGGACGTTGCTGCATTACTGCTTCCATTTGTTGTAGTCTCTGCTCTTGCTTCTGTAACAGGTCTATGAAGCGGGCCTCAGATTGCTGCTGGGCTTGTTGATGAGCTTGCTGCTGGGCTGCAAGGCTCCTTTGCAAACCTGCATTTGTCTGCTGTTGATTGGCATTTGCTAGAGCCAGCTGTTTCAGTATCTCCTCCATGCTGGCTTAAAAAAAACTGCCACTGGTTCTCCACCAACTGTGAGGGGGTTAACTCAGTAGCGGGTGTGTGTGACCCCCTGGTTGGGCTCCCCACACAAAAACAGGGCCAGCAGACGGAGGTTGTGGTTTTCAAAATCAAAAGGTGCGGTTTATTTCTCTATGTACAGTGACAAAAACACAGCAAAGCCAAAAAGAAACATAAACAAAATAAATCCTGGTCAGTTTGACCTCTGACTAAACATGCAGGTTTCCTAAACTAACAACTGGGATCAGCCTGGTGCTGTCCTAGTCCCTAAGTCCCTGGTTTAGTAAAAGTCCAAACAAATAGCCACACAGGCTTTGCCTCACCGCACAGGGGTTCACTCTCCCTAGACAGTCCACACAGGTCTGGGTCCAGGCATGAGCTAACACCTAATGAATCTGGGAGTTCTTATAGAGGCCTAAATGAGCTGACAAGCTTCAGCTGGCCTCATCAACTCCCTGTCTGTACGACGCCCCACACTCTCCCTAGAGGTATGAGTCATCCATGAGCCTACTAGCCTCAGCTGGGCTTATACAACTCTCCACCCTAGTTGTATAAGTCAGCATAAAGCCTGAATCTGGGAGAAATATATCTACCCCCCTGGATGCAACCAGGTGACTTTACCTTCCTGCTGTCACAAATGGTACATAGGAATATCGGTGTAGCTAGATGGGTACAACAGGTAGGGCAAAACAAAATGTAGCACATGACACTAGCACACTTGAAGACTAACCTTATGGGGTTATGAAGTTATGAAGATATGAATATATGAAGATATGAAGAGAGGGTGCTGTATACACAAAATTCTCACCTAGTGAGGGTACAGCAGGTCATCCTAGATAAATACCTAAAAAGCAATGCAACCGGAAGGTGGAATACTGGATGGATCTGTCTACGCGCCCCTATGTTTAGAATCAGGAATAGGGGAAAACTCAAAACAAAGGGGGGGGGGGGAGAGAGCTCCAGAGACAGTGGTGTGCTGATCATTCCATTACATGAATGGTCCCGAGAAAAGAACAGCCCTGGTGGGCCATCCGGAATATATAGACTGTGCAATGTCATCAAGATTTACAGCCCAATTGGGAAAGGGTCAGCGTACGAGAAAGAGAGTTGTTCCAGAGCTGCCTGATCCGCTGCCGAGAGGGTTGTTATGATGAAGGATTCCCATCTGTAGAGAAAGCGAGCTCTAGATCTGGGTTCTTTAAAGTCCGTAAGAAGTCGTTCTTTGTAGAAGAGGTTGAGGCAGTCCTTTTCGAGTTGGATGAGAGAAGGGCTTTGGGGAGAGATCCAGTGCCTAAGAATGAGTCTCCTCGCGAGAAGCAAACAAAGTAAAATCCAGTCTTTCGAGGAGGGACGTTTGGTAGTCCCTGAGGGGATCGTTGCAGCCGGCGAAAGAGACCAGGGTAACAATATAGGGTCCCAATAACCAAATATTAGAAGTAAAGGGTCTTTGGGGAGTTTCAGCAGAGTGATTTTGAATATATAGGATAGGACTTGATCCCAAAATGAGGAAATGAAGGAGCAGGACCAGAAGCGGTGGGAGAGAGAAGGTCTGGGTGCCTTGCATAGAGGGCAGGAGGCGCCATCTCTATTGGAGTTAGGAGAGATAAATGGGATATAAGCCCGGTGTGCGATCTTGAGTTGGGTTTCTCTCCAAATTTCGTTGGGTGTCAGTCGAAGGGTTTTCTGCAGGCCAGATAGGATTTTTTTCGTTATATCTGGAACTGGGAAATCCCTAGCCAAGTTTGCAATAGAAGAGGAGGACATAGACGGGGAAGATTCTTGCAGGAGAGGTCTGTAGATGTCCGTGATTTTATAACGTCCACTTCGCAGTAAACGTTCAGAAAAGCTGTTTTCGAATCTCCGGAGGTTGTCTTTACACGTGTTAGATAAGAAGCTAATGCATTGGTTATAATGAAATACGTGAGAGGGGGGCAGAGAAAAAAACAAGGATATTGTAGAAAAGGGCAGTGGTTTTCCAGTGTTGCCATCGCACAGTGAGGAGAAATGTGTCAGACCTTGAGCCTGCCAGACCGAAAAGGCTTTGTAGTGGAGACCAGGGATGAAGTCAGGATTGCCTTGGATTGGTAAATGGGGAGAGATGAAAGGAGATAACTTGAGTGTTTTTCTGATTTCTCTCCAAGCTATAGCTGTGTCCCTTAGCAGGAGATTGTGTTGATAAGGTGGGGGGACAGTTTTCCATCTGCAGTGTAGAAGGGCCACCAGAGAGTGCGGGTGAGCCATTTCGGATTCCAGGACGTAATTAGAGTATTGGGATGATTGAGCTATCCAATCTAAGCTGGTCCTGAACAGACATGCTAAATTATACAATATAATAGACTTGTGCACAACGGAAAAATTCGTTCCGTTTCGGTTCGTTTCTTTCCGGTCCTGTTGATTCGTAATCATTCGTAATTTTGCTAGACGGGATTTTTCGTGTTCGGACTCATTCGTATTTTTGCAAGCGACATTTTTCGTTGAATTTTTTGTTGCTTTATAATTCGTACTTTCGGTAGAGTACGTTGTTTTTCGTTGATTCTGGACACAACTCCTACTTTCGTAACTTTTTTTGGGTTCGTACTTTCGGTAGAGTACGTTGTTTTTCGTTGATTCTGGACACAACTCCTACTTTCGTAACTTTTTTTGGGTTCGTTGATTCGTAATTTTCCGTGTCTCTCTCACAACGACGCTGCCTATTATGCCTAATGTGCTTCGAATGGATTTGTACTTTTCTAAATACATAGCGGTTATTTGTAACGATTCGAAATCTCGTATTTTACTTTCGTTTTTTACATGCGGCTATAGGCTCCGCCCCTGTACACCATTTTGAGAGGGTTCAGCACGGTGAGGGAGAAGCAGAGAGCAGAGCAGAGTGAGTGTTATTGTGCTTCGAATGGATTTGAAATCTCGTATTTTACTTTCGTTTTTTCATGCGGCTATAGCCTCCGCCCCTGTACACCATTTTGAGAGGGAGTTCAGCATGGTGAGGGAGAAGCAGAGAGCAGAGTGAGTGTTATTGTGCTTCGAATGGATTCGTACATTCGTAACTTTTTTCATAACGAATTATGCCGAAGACCTTCGGGCATTCGCTATTTTGCGGTATAATTTATTTCGGATTCGGTTTTATTCGTAATTGCTCTGTTCGGAAATTCGAATGCTTCCGAATGTCCGAAAGTTGCTAAATTCGGACGAATTTTGATTCGTTACGAAACGAATTGCACAAGCCTACAATCTAATATGAGGTAGACCGATACCCCCGTCACTTCTAGGAAGGTGTAGTTTTTTAAAGGCTATCCGAGGTCTTTTGCCGTGCCAGATGAACTGTGAAATTTTGGAGTTTAGGAGTTTGATATCTTTATGTTTCAAAAGCAAGGGAATGGTTTGCAAAGGATAAAGCAGTCTGGCGAAGCTAATCATTTTGATAAGGTGACACCTTCCTAGGAGCGAGAGGGGAAGATCCATCCAGTTCGACAGTTCCTGATAGAGTTTTGTGAAGAGGGGGGGGGTAATTGAGGTGATAGATGGAAGAGGGCAATTTCCCAATCTTTATACCTAGGTAGGTGATGTGAGAAGATGCAACCTTAAACAGAGAGTGGTGAGCCCAGGGGGGTGTGGAGTGTGTCCCTATAGGGAGAATCTCGCTCTTGGAATAATTGATACGGAGGCCGGAGCACAGTCGAAATTCGTCAAAGGTAGTTTTAATGGTCGACATGTCGTTACTGGGGTTGCCCGTGAATATGAGGACGTCGTCGGCGAATAGTGAGGTGCGAAGTTCCGCTTTGCCTATTTTGATGCCTCGTAAAGGGGCTATCTGGGAAAGGTATCTAGACAGAGGTTCTAAGGCCAAGTTGAACAGGAGGGGGGAGAGAGGACAACCCTGTCTGGTCCCTTTATGGAGGCGGAAATCCTCTGAGAGGAGTCCAGCCGCAACAAGTCTAGCTGAGGGCGCTGTATACATGGCATTGATAAGATGACAGAAAGGGCCTGTGAATCCCATTTTAGACAAAGTGAGGGAAAGCCAGTCAAAGCTTACATTGTCAAAAGCTTTTTCAGCGTCTAACGTTATAATGGCATAATCTCCCGTAGGGTCCTGTTTGGCTCGTTCAAGGGCCAGGAGAACCTTACGTATGTTAAGGGTGGCTGTCCGCCCTTTCACGAATCCTGATTGGGCCGGGTGAATGAGGTCCGGGAGGATGACTGCTAGTCTGGAGGCCACAATCTTCGAGAGGATTTTGACATCCAGGTTGAGTAGTGAGATAGGCCTGTATGAGCCCGGATCCAAAGGATCTTTGCCCTTTTTAGAAAGTAGCTTAATGATGGCCTGGTTGCCTGTCGGTAGATAGGGACCTCCCGCCCAGATGTTGGAATAGACCGAGTGGAGCATGGGCGCAGTTATATTTTGGAGAGTTTTATAAAATTCACTTGTGAAGCCGTCCGGGCCAGGGGCTTTAGAGGGGCGGAGAGCATGTATAGTGCCTTCTATTTCAACGAGGGAGATAGGGGCATTCAGGGAATCTAGAAGGGCAATTGAGATAGTTGGTAGATTCATTTTTTCAAGGAAAGCTTGGGCTATTTTATGGTCAATGGGATCGGGTGCATAAAGGGCTGTGTAATATTCCAGCATGGTTTTATTGATGCGAAGTGGGGTAGAGTGTGTAGTTCCCGTGCGGTCCCGCAGTGAGGTGATGTGCGTCGGGCGGTGCGCCCCCTTACAGAGTCTGGATAGGAGTTTGCCAGCTTTGTTACCAAATTTATGAAGGGAGGCATCTAGGTGAGATTTTTTTGTGAGTTCCAGGGTGTCCGCCCAGGTGTCAAAGGCAGTTTTAGCCGCGGACCACTCCGCCTTGTTTGCGGTGACATCGAGGCGGCTAGATTGCGTTGTGCGAGGTGAAGTCTGTCGCTGGCCAGCTTGAATTTCGATAGTGCGTTTCTTTTAAAGGAAGTGGCATATGAGATGATCCGACCCCTCAAGTATGCTTTTCCAGCATCCCAGAGAAGGTTCGGGTCCCCTGCATGTGGAGCATTCGCGGAGGAAAACTCCTCCCATGCTCGTTCCATGTAAGCGCGAAAATCAGCATTATTGTGGAGGAAGGAAGGGAAGCGCCAGATGTTAGGGTGGGGGGGAGGTCTAGATTGTCTAGGGTAAGGAGTATTGGGGCATGATCCGAAATGGCTATGTCTCCGATCTCTGCGTCTGAAACCAGGGGGATGATACTGTCGGTCCCAAAAAAATAGTCGATCCTAGTAAGGATCTTGTGAGGATTAGAATAGAAGGTGAATTCCCTGTCTACCGGGTGTGTTAAGCGCCAGATGTCTGTAAGATGGAGGGAGTCCATAGTGGAGGCAAATAGTGTGGGAGCAATTCCAGCAGGCGCCGGTGAGGTATGTTTTGGAGAGGACCTATCGTCTGTAGGATGCATGAGGTCATTAAAATCTCCCCCAACTAGGTGGGGTAAGTGAGAAGTGTTGAGGAGCCAAGTGGAGAGCTGAGAGTAAAATGTCTTTGTGGGACTGTTGGGGGCGTATACATTGGAAATCACTATTTCTTTTGACCCAATTCTGACCCTGGAGGAGATGAAGCGGCCTTGGTTGTCTGTATGCGTGGATAGAACAGTACAAGGGAGGTTTTTGTTGAAAAGAAGGAGGACCCCAGCCTTCCGTCCAACCGATTCTGAACCCAAGACTGTTCCAACCCAGAGTTTCTGCAATCGACTAAAGTCAGACGCCGAAAGGTGGGATTCCTGAAGTAATGCTATGTCCGCTTTTAGCCTTTTGAGGTGGCGAAGAATCTTCATTCTCTTGTTAGGAGAACGGAGACCCCTCACATTCCAAGAGATTACCTTAAGATATCGTGGATGATAAGGTGTAGAGACGGCGCTTTAGTAGCTGTAAGATTATAGGCAGGGATCAAGAGGTAAAGTTTAGGCGCGTTAGTGATGTGAGCATCTGTGTGTGGAGCCCTCGGGTAGGGAGTGCATGTTGAAATGTGGAGTGGGGAGAGGGGGGATGAGGGGGGGTAAAGGAAAAGAGAACAAAGTATAACAAAACAACAAATTAACGTGAGCATCATAAAGAACTTCGCTTTTTTCCGCATGAGTTCGCTGTGCAAAGTAGCTCCCCATACATGACCCGTCTCGGAAAAGAAAGACTAGCTATTGTGCCTGAGCGCCCCGGGGATCTCGATAAAGTGCGAGGGACCCCTGGAATGGAGTTATGGCAGGGAGCCAAAAAAATAAAATAAAAATCACACAGCGGAGTCAGGGAGGGCAAGTACAGTACAAATGAACTAGTGTGCAGTGCGGCCTGTAGGCATGTGCGCACGCATTACCACCCTGGAAGGGGGAAAAAGAGAAAAAAGAATGGTTTTAGGCTTAACATATGAAACAATATATTGATTGAACCACATAAGATGGGAAAAAAAAAAAAAAAAAACTAAATAAAAAATAAGATGGAATGGATGGAACGGCACACGGATTCAGAGCCGTTGTGGGGAAGATCACTGGGTGATCACTCGGGTGACAGTGCCTGATTGAGGATAAATGGAGAGCACAATGAGTAGATCGTGTATCCCCGACACTCGAGTTGACAGAACAAAAAAAAGATCATACGACCTGTAATGGTGAGGAAGGAAGTTCATGGCGGTGTAAGGCAGTCCATCAACGGGAGTTTTGGTAGCGCTGTTCTGGACCAGAAAGTCTAAAACGTTTTGGAGAGTCCTTGCGGGGGCTTCTCTGTTCCAACGCTCGTGGACTGGAATTCGACTTGGAGGGCGTGTGGGGGTGAGATTCACCCCTTAGGGAGCGGAGAAAAGATTCTGCTTCCGCCGGATCCTGGAAGGAAAGTTGATCCCCTTTCGGCGATTTGAGGCGTAGAGTTGCAGGAAAGGCCAGGGTAAATTTTATGTGTTGCTTGAAGAGTTCAGTACATATCGGTTGAAAAGCTTTTCTTTTCTTGGTGACTTCAATCGAGTAGTCCGCAAAAATTAGGATTTTTACCCCGTCTATTTGGAGAGAAGGGGACTGTCTGAATGTCTGAAGAATGATGGATTTGTCGGCATAATTGAGATACTTGGCAATAATAGGTCGGGGTGTTTTACGTTCGGGATTGAAGGACCCCATACGGTGTGCGCGTTCCACTGTGAACAGGCCTGAAAGGCCTAAAGCCTCCGGGATGCGTTTTGAGCAGAATTCAGCCGTAGCTGCTGAGGGAAGCGATTCGGGGACACCTACAAATCGCAAGTTGCTCCTTCTCGACCTATTTTCCAAATCTTCTAATTTTTGAATGATGTACTGATTTGTTTTGTCCTGCGACTGTTCTGTGGCTTGCGCTTGATAGAGTTCATCTTCAACCTCAGAGAGGCGGTGTTCCATTTCATTGAGCCTAGTGGAGTGTTCAGCAAGTTGGGCTTTAATTTGTTGCATGCCTGCGTTGACTGCCTTTTCCACTGAGGCAGAGATCATGGGGGAGAGAAGAGCTGCTACAGCAGCAGCAATTCGATGGGTGTTATCAGCAGCATCCCCGGGGGGTGGGGAGCTGGAAATGTCCCCTGGTGTGGCTAGCTGTGAAGACAGCATAGAGGGACCCTGAGATGCAGTGGCAGGGGGTGTGATGATCTTCAGGGAGGGATGAGCGCTCACCTCCATGTCGGCTGCCTGAGCTTCTTCCGCGGCGTGGGAGTAGGCCGAAGCCGGGGCCTCGATTTGCGGCTTGCCCGCCGGCGCCGCCGCGGCCGCGAACGAGCGAGCGCCGCTTTTTTCCAGGAAGCGGTCCATGGTAGTGAGGGGGTAGCCCGGGTGAAGAGGATGGCTACGAGGGGCCGCTCTGGCTGGCTTTATAAGCTGCGTTTGGGTCCTGGTGCGGGAGCTGTGAGGAGGTACAGTTACCTCATGCGGCGCCGGAACCGGAAGTGAGGCGATTTTTAACACTAGTAATACAGTCATAAATAAACCATTTCTGTCTTGTCTTCCTTTGTGCTGTACCACCTGCCACTCAGGGGTCCACCTAATGGTACTCCGCAGTACCAGACTGTCTGACTGTGGTGGAGACACGCCAGTATAGACTGGCTGTACATCCCAAAGTTTAAGCATCTCCTTTAATACTTTTGTTAGAAACCATACCCCTGGCTCCAGACCCAAGTCCTTCCTGGGGACTTTCCTGACACTGGGGATGCAGACAGACTCACTTGCTGAGACGTGAGAGGTTGCAAGGTTTAATGGAACCTTCTCCCAGCTGGAGACAACCATAGTCTGGGGCTCTACCAGAGCGCTGCCAGGTGCTTGACTCATACCCAACTTCTCAGGTTCAGCACCAATGAACTGTTTCACATTACCAGTGACAACGTCACTTTGACACGCCATGTCAGCATAATTTTTGTAGGTTACTGACAAAGTGTCTGCTGTGTGCTCGCCCTTATATGGTCCATATTTCTCACGAGGGTTAACCCCTGCAGCAGCCACCGCGCCCTCAGGTATAAGCTGTTCTGCCGTCCCTCCTGCTGGCACAGCAGAAACTTTGTCCACCTTATTTTTGTGCATGAAAGCCTCATCTATCAGGGACATTAGATTTTTACCCCAACTATCCCAATCCGTTGTAGCTGTGCTCCATTCACTGGCGTTCCTCAGCCCTGATCCATCCGCCCAAGGAGACACATTAGAACAGATGGGTTTAGTTTCAGATTCATCACCCAAATTACGAATCATGGCAGACTTCGGTAACACATGTTTTAGCACCGCAGGTTGCAATACACCACAACCACCACCTTGTTCGGGCGGCGCTTCATAAGCCTCACACACCTTTGCATTTTTCACAGGTTGTGTTAACCCACCATTTAGCTGCACATTTTTAGTACTAGCAGCTTGCACTAACACATTACCATTACACGGTACAGTTCCACTCTGTCCCACCAGAGTGACATCGCAGTTGGCAACCTCCGACTCCAATACATGAAGTTCCCTGGAGATTTCTGGGGACAACTGTGCTGTCTTACCACCAATTGCTACAGGCAACGACCCATTTGTGACAACAGCTTTTGCTCTGGAAGAACCTGGGGTTTTCCCAACAGCAGCAAACTTTTCATTAACAGTAATACTTATAGCATTTTTAGTTTTTGCAGGCTGTCCTAGCCCACTGCCAACTTGAGGCTGGCAGACATTAGACACAACACTTTTAGTCATCAACACAGGTTCTGTTTGGACTTTAACCCCTGCATTCCCACTGGGTATGAAAAAGTCATTCTCAAGCGCACATTCTGTGGCCCCACTAACTGGGGTCACTCTCACATCATCATGGACAGTCTCGTAGCCAGTTCTTTTATACCTGAAATCAGCAGTTCCAGGCATCATTTCATTAAAGATAGTCTTACCCACCACAGTAGTTGGGGTCTCCATCTTCATTTGAGTACATTGTCTTAAGAACCAGTCCTCAGCCACACATTTACTGGCCAACTCCCCCTGGTGGCCATGGGATGAAATCTCAGCAGGCATCTCCCACTGTTTAGCACCCCCTGCAGACACCACAGAAAACTCCTCCTTGTTGCCAGGGGTGACTGCAAACATATTTGCAAAGGGATCTTGGCCCACAGATAAAGAGTTCTGTTTAGCAACATTACCTCTAGGTGCACCCCAGAATATAGGGCAAGACAATATTTCGTGCCCCAGCTGGCCACATTCCAGGCATGGTACTGGATGACTTTTCCCTAGTGCGTTTCTCTCCTGATGATTCCTTCCAGGCATAACTTCCACTCTCGTTGCCATGGGAGATCGCAGTCTCCCAGCAGAGCTTTGCTGGCTCTCTCCAACATGCTGTATTGGCTCCTCCGGAAGCCACTTGTCACGACCCATGGGAGGCACACCCCTTGGTCCACAGACAGCCCGACTGGCCTCCTCTGTGTTGCTATGGGCAACCACTCTCTGTCCTGGCCTTTGATCAGCCTCTCTTCTGGCATATAACACAGGCTTCTCAGACCTTTGTTTTGCTAGGTAGCTTTGCACTGGAGCCAGGGACAAAAGGCACTTGGAGACTGCATGCCCCCACTCACTGCACCGCAAACAGCGCACTTGGTTCCATGTCTTGTCAGGGTTTCCCACCCTGCATCTGCTGGACCCTGTCTCAAGCTGTGTCACTTTCACACTTTTCACAACAGCTGCTGGTTTAACTGCAGCAGTGTTGCCAGGGACAACAACACCCCTCTCCCAGGCATGGACATTCGGCAGCTCTCTTTTTGTATGGAAGGTTGGCTTGCCTTCCACTTTAGCTTGGTCCAACCCTGCCAGGTGTCGCTTGCACCAATCCACTGCAGATTCAAACGCTGGTGGACTCTCCACACTAGCAGTCATCTGTGCATTCATTGCACCAGGGTTGCTAGGGACAACAGCAGCCCTCTTTTCCCTTGGAAAACTCTGTTTAGGCATGTATGGGGTTCGATCAGGCGGTAACAACCCCTCCAGCCACAGAGCTCTATCTATCATCTCAGCCATCCTTGCTTCTTTTAGGCGTTTTGATCGCCCCATCCTTGCGGTCTTGCACACAGCAACTTGTAACAGTTCTTGGCAGAGAAAAGGAAAAAAAAATCTGTTTGTTTCTCCTTTCACAGGTACACAACCTGCATGCAACAGTCCATCAAATAAACTTCTGCGCAATGCAGTTTGCCTGGCTGCCACACGCAGCTAGCAGCAGTTCACTGCAGAGAAAAAAAAATTGACTTTTTGTTCACAGGTACACCACCTGCAACAAATTGGAGCACTGTCTCTTCAAGGCTAGTTACCTTTCGCTTGCAGGTTCTCCTCACCTGCACACACACACAGATTATGCAGTCTCATGCACCAAAAACACAGTTCATATAACAGATGAACTTACTTGATTGTAGGGATCTCAGATTGTGCCAAAATTCTCCACCACTTGTGAAGGACTAGCATCAAGTGTAGAGCTTGAAGGACACCGCCACTCGCTGGTTCTTCTTTTTAAGGGTTGTTTGCCCATTTTTATTAAAAGAAGTTCAAAACAAAATCAAAAGGTTTTCCCTCGCAGGGGTTTCAGTACTCCTTTTCAACAACAAAATGACATTCAGCCTCCTGGCTTATACATACAGCAGTGCTGCTCAGGCCTTCCACTTCAGGCTCTTGTCTTTCTCCTATAGACTATTCCATCTGCAACACCGTCCATTTGGATAGCAGCCCCTTGCTGCTCTGACCCTCAGACCTGGGTCTCTGGCTTCCACTGTGCACACAAGCACTCTCTGACTTCTCCAGTGCACACTTGCACTCTCTGACTTCTCCAGTGCACACTTGCACTCTATGGCTTCCCCAGTGCACACCTGCACTCGTCGGGAGGGTGGGGCCCAGAATCCTGGTCCTGATTCTACTATCAGGCCCACACACACCTGAACAATCAGTGTGCAGTTGAGTCTCAAAACCCGGATCCAGGACTGGGGATTTCATCCCACCCGGATCTCTAAGAAATCCCCAAGCTCCGGGTCCCAAAGTGGATTTTAGTAAATCATGAGGAAACTGAAAAGCCAGTTTCCTCCCAAACAAGCAAATACCCTGGAGCCCCTCAACCTGCCTGGTTGAGAATCCTGTATTCATACACTGGTGGGGTACCACACTACCACACTATATATATTTATAGTGCCCCTTTCAAATTAAAAAATTAACAAAAGTGTGCTGGCTCATTGAATAGCAATATTATAGAAAATAAAAACATGCCAGTATATGTATCCCAAATATAATGTAGAAACAGGGTTTTTCTGAATAAGTAAATTACAAATAATTTATGAACTGTTACATGCCAATTGATTTTTATGAGATGCCATTTGGTGTACAGTGTGTGATGTGGTCATTGGTTTTGATGTCATGTCACCCTGGGGATGATTCAGGCAGTCTGAGAAGTACAGTATGTGATCTTCGGTCCAGAGGGGTGGGTTTGCCCATTTATCCATCTGCCCGGGGTGCCCGGGGTGCACAGGATGTCGCTATCCTTGAAAGGATTTCATCAAACCGGGTATACATTTCCTTGCCAGCTGATCATTGTTTTCTGAATTTATACACCAATTGTGACTATTTGTTTGCAAGGTTCTTAGCAAGGTTGTGATAAATAATTATTACTTACACAGCACACGATAAGAAAATATGTATTTAATCAATATAGTGAAAAAATAAACATATATCAAATAAAATAAAAACTGTAGCAGATTTTCAATACGTGTCGCTAATCCTTTGACAGTCTAATGAATCTTAATTAGTATTATCACTCACCAGCTTTAATGATCAACTTTGAAGAGACAGTTGTTTCTCATAAGCTGCTTATTAAAGGTAACAGCAAGACTGCACTCAGTGACACTATGGAATTACTTACCATTGTGGGGAGAAAGGGTGGATACTAGACTTGTGCACAACGGAAAAATTTGTTTAGTTTCGGTTCGTTTCTTTTCGGTCCTGTTGATTCGTAATCGTTCGTAATTTTGCTAGACGGGATTTTTTGTGTTCGGACTAATTCGTATTTTCGCAAGCGACATTTTTCGTTGAATCGGAATGATTCGTATTAATGTAAGCCTTATTTTTAGTTGATTTATAGTTCGTACTCTCGGTAGAGTACATTGTTTTTCATTGATTCTGGACACAACGCCTACTTTCGTAACTTTTTTTGGGTTCGTTGATTCGTAATTTTCCGTGTCTCTCTCACAACGACGCTGCCTATTATGCCTAATGTGCTTCGAATGGATTTGTACTTTTCTAAATACATAGCGGTTATTTGTAACGATTCGAAATCTCGTATTTTACTTTCGTTTTTTACATGCGGCTATAGCCTCCGCCCCTGTACACCATTTTGAGAGGGAGTTCAGCACGGTGAGGGAGAAGCAGAGAGCAGAGCAGAGTTTTATTGTGCTTCGAATGGATTCGTACATTCGTAACTTTTTTAATAACGAATTCGGGCATTCGCTATTTGCGATATAATTTATTTCGGATTCGGTTTTATTTGTAATTGCTTTGTTTGGAAATTCGAATGCTTCCGAATGTCCGAAAGTTGCTAAATTCGGATGAATTTCGATTCGTTACGAAACGAATTGCACAAGCCTAGTGGGTACCATTCAGTTTGGCTGGCTATCAGCCAATATAGGGGTGCAGGAGATTGTCAATACTAGCAGATGCATTTGTCCTGATGTAAGGTTTGGAAAGGTATCAGTCAGTATTCAAAAAGGACATAGGTTAGTGTCCCCATGTCTGCCAGTCCCATTAGGTGTAAGGGGTGTCTGTCAGTCCCAGGGGGTTGGAGAAATTGTCAATCAATTATTAGCAGTTTTTATTTTTTACTGGCAGCAATCAAAAAGTAATGTAATATCAAACAATTCACTTCCATTACTACACAAACAACAGTCCCATACTGAACAGTTAATTGTAAAATGGTCCAATAAATTTTGGTGCCCACATCTGAATATTTTAATAGAGGCTTTAAGCTGAGCATGGAACCTCTGTTAAACAGTGTACACAGAGAAAAATTTGAGCATATCATTTTACAGTTGCATATTCAAAGTGGGCAATGGGCAAGTGTTAGAGCAGTCCATCTTCAATTGCTTTTCGGTCTTTTAGCTAAGACCAAGTGTTATGTCTGTTCTTATTGGTTTTCTGGGGGGAAGAAAGCTGGTGCCCCTTGTTGGATGGTGGTGCCGGTTAGTATTTTCCTGATGAAATAAGGTGGGTGCCGTGAGAGGGCTCTTTTCCTCATGAGTTGACTCTGGCCTGGTGCAACAGGCTTGTCCTTGGCTGAAGGCAGTGCTCTCCTTAAGTACTAATGCTTTTCTGATAGGGATGGTGTTGTATTTGTCTGGCCAGGGCAAAATCTGTGGTGCCTTTGCCCCTGGAGTGGCAAGTTCAAAAGTGCCAGAACAACTTTTTGTGGGTAACTGTCAGGCTTACACGTACCTGATCGACGAGCCCAATGGAGCAGAGAAAGGTCCCCCGTATGGATCCGACTCGCGGCCCCTGGTAGTGCAGACAGGAGGCACAGGAGTGCGGAAGGGTAAGAGAGCCTGGTGAGTAGTTGCTGGAAGATGGCTCAGGATCAGGATGCAGAAGGGAAGATGAACCACACAAGCTGCAGGCAGGTAGGCAGGTATACTGGAGAGTGAAGCTGAGCAGGTGCAGGGAAGAATGGTCAAGTAACAGGCAAGGTAGGGAACGGTCAGGCAACGTGGTACAGAGGAGCAGGCAGGTTCAGGGTCAAAGGCAAGCCGTGGTCAGATGCAGGCAGAAGACAGGAGAAGTCCAAGTAACAAGCCGGGTGGTCAGAAGGTCAAGGTTCAGGCAAATAGCAGGGGCAGGGTACACAGGGAGCTGCAGATCAGACAGCACCGGTCTGAAGTATTCCAGGGGTTTAAATGGACTGTTTGGTGCGCATCGGCGCACGCGCACACCATTGCGCACAGGCGCGCGCCTGCAGTTTGGGACGTGAACCAGCGCACGCACAGGAGCATGTACAACAGCGCGCATCGGAATGCACACATCAGCGCGTGCGCACCAAGGCGACAAACAACACGTCCGGCAAGGTGAGTTCTCTGACAGGAACTCTGATTTAATTATGGCAACTTGGTCACATTGAGCATTGCATGCTTTTTTTCACACCTTCCTCTTGGGCTGGGTCTTTTGGCCAGGAACAGAGAAATCTCTATACCGACCAAAAGGCCAGCCATCTTATAACACATTGGCACCCTGAAGTACTTTTCCTTTATCCACATTCCCTTTTTTGTTATGCATGTCTGTTTCTTGAATAGTACTATGCACTTTGATTCACTCACTATTAGTGGGGTGAAGGTCATCAGGCCTGTCCTGAAAGTCTTGGGGGGGGGCATGTGACCTTTTGGTCAGGTTCTCCTGCTCCCATGGAGTATCCCTTTGGAGCAGCCCCACCTAGTACTTCAAGGGACCCTTAAGAATGGGGTCTGCCTGGTTTGGCCAGGTGGATCACGAGTAACCCAGTCCCTTTCAGGAGTCTTGTGCCCCGGGGGATCAGGGCTATACTCCTTTCTCTTTGGAAGAGGACTGAGTGTACAACCTATGCACTTTTTTGCGTGCTCGCTTCTTCTAGTGTTAGTTTTAAGTAAGTGCACTGCAGAATTTAAAAATAAAAAAGCAGTTCATCTTCAAAGCATCATTTTTCTGTGGGCTCTTTACTGTGAAACAAGGGGTTGCAGGAATAGGGTTTGTCAGTAGTCTACTTAGGGGATTTAAGGGTGCAGAATGCAAGTGGTAATAATTTGGGGATGTTGTTTAGTGAAAGTATGACAGAGAGAAGGGTGGAAAAGAAGTGGAACCATACACAATAGGCAAGATCTGCATTATAATAGTGCTTGGGGCTTAGGTGGCTTTTACTTGATGTGATGTGTTTGTTCTAGTGCTCTATAATGTATGTGAACTTGCTATGAGAAATCTGATACTTTCATTGTGCTGGGTGGAGTAAAAGTGCCATTTCCAGATGCGATATAAAGTAAATTCAACTGCAAGATCACAAGAGAATTAGAAGGGTACAGTTAATCCAGCTGTGAACCTAACCTATTATACCATGGAAAGTTTGTCAGTAACAACAGTAGGTGTGACTCGCTGCCAAGATGTAGCTGAAAGATGGTCATAAAAGTTGTGATTCAAGATTTCAAAAACATAATCAGCAAAGTGTTACTGCTAATAACTTCAAGGAATGAACGAGAAAGCCAGACTGTTTTGCTTAAGCTACAGTACCTGTCCATTCATACACATGAAAAACTTGGGAAGGGGGATCAGAAACAGACAGTAAATAACAAGGAAATTTGGAACCCTGTGGTATGTAGCACCTTTTGCCTCGTACATACGACTGTGTTTCCCGGCGGTAAAAAGTCCGCTGTGAAACCCGAGGGGAAAACCGAGAACCTGATCAGTAACTTTTCCCCCCTACACACGACCGGGTTTCTCGACAGGAAAACTGCCATGAGAGCTTTGGTCGGGAATCCCGGTCGTGTGTATGCTCCATCGCAGTGTTTCACATAGGAAAACTGCCGGGTTAAAAACCGCCGGGAAAAAAGAAAACATGTTCTCATTTTTTTCCCCCGCAGTTTTCCTGTCGGGAAAACTGCGATGGAGCATACACACGGCCGGTTTTCCCGTCCAAAAGCTCTAGTGTCAGTTTTTCCGATGGGAAAACCGGTCGTGTGTACGAGGCATTTGCCTTTTAATTAGTGAAGCATTCAAGAGCACATTGGATAGACCTACAATTAAAGCAGAATACAATTAAAAAGGGATGTTCTGCCAACCTTTATGTAATTTTTCTGTTTTATTGATTTTCATGGGGTTATTATTGATCAGTTATATGCTAAAATCTAGTGGAGGTTTTGAGCTACTACAACTTGTTTACTATGTGATTTTATATTGTCTCTCTGTCCTCACTTCCTGTTTAGTGCTAGTTAGTTCAGTCTTAGCTTTACCCTCCCCATTTCTTCCATTTTCCCTCAGACGGTGTTAGTTTTTTAGTTTTTTCAGAGAGGCAGGGCTTAGGAAAGTTATTGTCTTCTTACACTTTAAAAGACTGGAAAAACATCATATGTACTGCAACTAGCTGAAGTAAATTTATGTTGGATTCAAACTCTGTATCTTATTGAAGGGTTAAGCTGCCTATGGATGGTGCCAAGTCAGCAGGTGACCATGCTGTCTGGACAGACTGGGTCTAAAGAGGTATGAATAATGTCAGATTTGAAACAGAACAAGGGATTTCAGAAACCATATGTGGAAAAAAACTGTGGTTGACTAGCCATTGATGATGGTCTCTGACTAAAGAACTATATGAGAAAAATGCCAAAAAGGTATAGCTGTCAGAAACCATGAATTAGACCGAGACAGAAGTAAAGTTAAATCACACTTGTTTAATAATAAAAATAAACAGAGTAAGCGTAGTCAAAACATAGCCAGAGTTCAGTAACCGGATCAGGTAGTCGGCCAAGCTAATGTACAAGAGCCAGCGATAAAGGTGGTAGTACAGCAAGCAGGATCTGTAGCCAGAGGGAACATCAGTCAAGCAGGTCTTCAACAGGAACGCAGGAGAAAGTCTCTTGTGATGTTAACACAGGTGAAGGCGGAGAGCAAATGAACTGGATTGCTTTAAGTAGGCAGAGCTGACGAGCAGGATCATAAACAGGTGGATCACTGTGGAGAGATGGGATCTGGCAATTAGCTGACAGCTGAGCTGCCAGCACAGAGAAGGAAGGGCTGAGCCCAGCCCTGACAGCACCCCCTCCTCAACGACCCCTCCCCCTCGGAGGACCACCGGGTTTGAGGGGAAAACGTCTATGGAAATCACAGAGGAGGACAGGGACATGTACGTCCGAGGATGGGATCCAAGAGCGTTCCTCTGGACCGTACCCCTTCCAATGCACCAGGTACTGTATGCGCCCACGGAACCTACGGGAGTCAACAATGGACTGTACTTCATACTCCTCATGGTTCTCAACCTGTATAGGGTGAGGACGTGGCACTGAGGTGGTAAAACGGTTGCAGACCAAAGGTTTCAATAAAGAGACATGAAACACATTAGAGATACGCATACTGGAAGGAAGGTCCAACGCGCAAGCCACTGGGTTTATCCTGCGAAGGATACGGAAAAGCCCAATAAACCCGAAGGAACACAAAGTCAGAGGTTGCGAGATGACAGCCAGACCCTGTCCCCGACCTGGTAGGAAGGCGCAGGCAGGCGTCTGCGGTCAGCATGGAGTCTGTACCTCTCGTTAGCCTGTCGCAAAGCCTCCTGGACTTGTACCCAAGTGGAACGAAGACCACAGAGATGTTCCTCTAACGCAGGAATATTCTGAGGAACAAACGAGTCAGGCAACATGGAAGGTTAGAAACCATAATTCGCCATAAACGGGGACAAACAGGAAGCAGAATTCAGAGCGCTATTGTGAGCAAACTCCGCCCATGGTAAGAGGCCTGACCAGTTGTTGTTATGGTCAGAAATATAGCAACGCAGGAATTGCTCCAAGGACTGATTATCTCATTCTGGGTGATACGCAGAGGAGAAAGCAAGCTGAATTCCCAACTGTGCACAAAAGGCTTGCCAGAACCGGGACACAAACTGACCTCCCCTGTCAGAGACAATGACCTTGGGTAGGCCATGTAAACGAAAGATCTCCCGAGCAAAAATGGAAGCCAGTTCCTTAGACGTAGGCAACATCTTAAGTGGAATACAGTGAGACGTTTTCGAGAACCCGTCTACCACCATAAGGATAACTGTGTTGCCCTGGGAGTTGGGTAACTCCACAATGAAATCCATAGACAGGTGGGTCCAGGGCCTCTCACCATTGGGTATGGGTTGCAGGAGGCCCACTGGAAGGTGTCGTGGAGTCTTACTCTGAGCACACACGGAACAGGCAGCTACGAAGGCGGCTACATCGGCACGTAGACTAGGCCACCAGAATTGTTGGGAAATGGCCCAAAAGAGTTGACTCTTCCCAGGGTGGCCAGCAGCCTTGGGAGAATGGTAAGTCTGGAGCACGGCAGTACGGAGACTGTCGGGAACAAAGCAGCGGTCACAAGGTTTCTCAGGAGGGGCATCAACCTGAGCAGCCAGAATTTTGTCACCCAAAGGAGAAGTGAGACTGGTGCGAACCGTAGCCAGAATACGATCAGGAGGAATCACAGGAACCGGAACCAACTCCATCTTGGAAGTAGAGGAAAATTGTCTTGACAAGGCGCCAGCCCTTACATTCTTAGTACCGGGTAGGAATGAGACAATGCAATTGAAACTCGACAAGAAAAGAGCCCATCGTGCCCTTCTGGGAGAGAGGCGCTTAGCCTCAGACAAGAATGTGAGATTCTTATGGTCAGTAAGAATGAGAACCAGCACAGTGGTAGCTTTGAGGAGATGTCTCCATTCTTTCAGGGCTAAAATGATCGCCAAAAGCTCTCTGTCACCAATCTCGTAATTGCATTCCGCAAGTGACAATTTCTTGGAAAAGTAGCCACACGGATGCATAGCGCTATCAGAGCTAGGACGTTGAGACAGAAAGGCGCCAACTCCAGTCTCAGAAGCATCGACTTCAAGGATAAAAGGCAACGTGGGATCAGGATGTGCCAACACAGGAGCAGAAACAAAGGTAGTCTTAAGACTCTCAAAAGCCTTAATGGACTTTGGGGACCAACTCTGTGGCTTACTGTCCTTTCTGGTCATATCAGTCAGGGGCTTGACCAGAGATGAGAAGTTACGAATAAACTTCCGATAATAATTGGCGAAGCCAAGAAAGCGCTGCAGAGGACGTAAACCCACGGGTCGAGGCCACTGTAGGACTGTAGAAAGTTTCTCTGGGTCCATCGAAAAACCAGCCATGGAAATTACATAACCTAGGAATTTAACCTGTTCACAATGGAATTCGCACTTCTCCAGTTTACAATAGAGATTGTTCTCTCTTAGTTTCTGAAGCACTCGACAGACATCTGTGTGGTGGTTCTCCAGGGACTTGGAAAATATGAGGATATCGTCGAGATAAACCACCACACATAACTGCGACAAGTCTCAGAGGACATCGTTAATAAACTCCTGGAAAACTGCCGGAGTGTACAGAGGCCAAAAGGCATTACGAGATACTCATAATGACCTGTTCTGGTATTAAATGCAGTCTTCCACTCGTCGCCCTCCTTAATCCTGACGAGATTGTATGCCCCTCTCAAATCAAGCTTCGTGAAGACCGTTGCTCCCTTGAGGCAGTCAAATAACTCCGTAATCAATGGAATCGGATAGGCATTCTTAATGGTGAAACGATTGAGACCCCTATAATCAATGCAAGGTCTCAGTTCACCACTCTTCTTCTTCATAAAAAAGAAACCAGCACCAGCAGTAGACGAGGATTTACGGATGAAACCTCGAGAAAGTGCGTTTGCAACATACTCCTCCATGGCCTTATCTTCCACGAGCGTCAAAGGGTAAAACCGGCCACGAGGGGGAATGGCACCAGGTTGAAGGTCAATTGCGCAATCATACGATCAGAGAGGAGGCAACGTACCGGCTTGACCTTTGTCAAAGACATCGCTAAAATCGCGGTACTCCTCCGGCAGGGAGGAGAGTGAAGAGGTGCACAGGGCCTTGGCTACCTTCTGGAAGCATCCCTCACTGCACTGTGGCAACCAGGACAGAACATCAGCACGGAGCCAATCAAAAGACGGGTTGTGCCTCTGTAACCAAGGATAACCAATAACCAGCGGAAACTTAGGTGAGGAAATAATTGGAATTGGATTATCTCATGGTGAAGAGGCCCTACGGCCATGGACAACGGAACAGTCTCATGAGTCACATGGGCAGGCTGTAGAGGTCTCTCGTCAAAAACCTCAATGGCAAGTGGAGTGTCACACAGCTGCAGCGGAATCGAGTGCTTAGACACAAAGGCAGCATCAATGAACAGGCCTGCAGCCCCGGAGTCGATTAGAGCCTGTATCTCGATGAATGACTCAGCCCAAGACAGGGTAACCGAAACTAGGGGCTTATCCTTCTGGGCAACTGGAGATGAAACAACGCCACCTAAGGTCTGTCCGTGAAAGGACCTCAAGGTTCGGGCGTTCCCTGGACGGTAGGACAAGACTTCAAAAAGTGACCGGCCTGGCCACAATTAAGGCACAATCTCTCCCTCCTCCTAAGGGCTCTCTCATCTGCAGAGAGACGCGTGAAGCCCAAGTGCATGGGTTCATCTTTACAGACCGAATCTGTACCAGGAGGCATTGGGGGTGCGGGAGACAAGGGTGGGACTGCAAAGCTCGGAGATAAACGTACAGGAGGCTTCCTTAACAGAGGGTCTTTCTCTGAGTCTGGAGTCAATGAGGATGGCAAATGTGATCAACTTCTCCAGCTCAGTGGATATATTTCGGGCTGCTATCTCATCCTGGATTTTATCCAAGAGACCATGAGAGAAATCAGCCACGAGGGCCTCATTGTTCCAAGCAACCTCTGCTGCCAGAGTACGGAATTCAATGGCGTAATCGGCAACAGTTCTCGTACTCTGTTTGATGAACATGAGGCTCTTGGCAGCAGAAGCCACAAATTCTGGGTAACTCAGGACCACGGGTTTTTGCGTCTCCCATAGAGGGTTTGCCCAGGCCAAGGCTCTATCAGAAAGCAAAGATATCACGAAACCTACTTTGCTTCTGTCCGTGGGAAACGCCTGAGGCAGCATCTCATAATATATCTCAACCTGGTTGAGAAAACCTCTGCATTGGATTGGATCGCCCCCAAATCGCTGGGGAAGCTGGGTGGAACCAGACATACCTCTAATAAAGGTAATACTCGAGGCGGGTGCCTGCACAGAGACTACCGGAGCGGCCACAGTGGGAGACTCTAGACGAGCCGTGCGACTCAGGAGCGTCTGTATCGCAGTGGCAAACTGATCCATGCGGTGATCCAGGTCATCCAATCTGGAAAAAATATTATTAACAAGTGGATTGGCTGCATCTTCTGAATTCATGGCCTTCACCTACTGTCAGAAACCATGAATCAGATCGAGACAGAAGTGCAGTTAAATACACTAGTTTAATAATAAATAATAAAAAGGTAAACAGAGTAAGCGTAGTCAAAACCTAGCCATAGTTCAGTAACCGGATCGAGTAGTAGGCCAAGCCAAGAGCCAGCGATAAAGGTAATAGAACAGCAAGCAGGATCCGTAGCCAGAGGGGACAGCAGTCAAGCAGGTCTTCAACTGGAACGCAGGAGAAAGTCTCTTGTGATGTTAACACAGGCGAAGATCAAATGAACTGGAAGTCCTTAAGTAGGCAAAGCTGACGAACGGATCATCAACAGGTGGATCACTGTAGAGAGATGGAAGCTGGCAATTAGCTGACAGCTGAGCTGCCAGCACAGAGAAGGAAGGGCTGAACCCAGCCCTGACAGAGCAGACCCTTTGTGCTAAAAACAACTTTAGTCACTTGAGCAAATAAAGAGAGGATAAAAGGGTTGACGTGTTACTCCTTGGAATCCTGCAAATCTTCATCTAGCCTCGAAGTATTAAGAATATTGTAATTCTTGATGATGGGGTATAGCAGATTTGGCTGATCTGTGGTGTATCTTTATTTTACTTCACAATCTTCCTCTATGGCTGGAATATTATTTTATCCAATGAGATTGCTGGTGGTAAAGATGTGAACAGGATGTAAATGTCTGCATACAGTGTTCATTAGAGTATGTGAACTAACTTCCAGTGGCACCACAAGTACCAGAAAGCTGGTTGAGTAACAGATGTCTATATGCAGTGTCTTAAACATAGCTCCCAACTGTCCCTAATTTGGAGGGACTGTCTCTGATTTTGAACAATGTCCCTCTGTCCGTCATTCCTCCTCATTTGTCCCTCATTTTGGTCTGATCTATATAGATGTATATAAAATGCACTTTTTATCTATCAAAAAGTGTTTTTCAGCGCTAAACCTTTAATCTGATTTCTTAATTGCTGCATTTTTAAATTCCAAAAGCCAATATAAAAGAATAGTAGTGGTAAAAAAAAGCACTTGTGAGTTTAACCAATCTTGTTTTTTTGTTCAATTCTCCTTTAAGGTCGCGTGGCAAGGGGTGTGTCCTATGCCTGCATACTTTTTCTGATAGGTGTCCTTCATTCTCATCTCAAAAAGTTGGGCGGTATGTCTTAAAGAATCTAAATGGGAAAATGCCCGCTCACTACACTGGTTACAGAAGCTGCTGGCAGCGATGCAGGTGATGATGAAGACTATTTCACTCCCTCTGAATCCTGGTTCTGGGAATGGCGTCTGACCCCGTCAAACCACCCCACGGCCTACCCAGATCTGAAATGCAGGCGTCGCTGGAAGATCTTGAACAGTCTCCGGTCCGCTGTAGGTGAGAAGCGATGCTGTCCGCAGAGGTCCTTCTGGATGCAGCTGTGTGACTCCCCGCTGTGCAGGCCACAGCTCACACTGACACAGAGCTCCTGCTGGCAGATCCAAGCCGGCGTCCCAAGAGAGTGATGTAGGCCTAAACCAGCCCTTTTATATCCACCCCCCCCCCAGCATTCTGTTCTCCTCTCCTGTTGCAATCTGGTAGTGGTAGTCCAGATCAGTCCTGTTGGAATTAAAGCCCCAGTATTCTGAACTACACATCCCACAATGTCTTGCTCTGCTCTGGGTTTTTGTCTCAAAGGAAATGACACATGTAGTCCAAGCCAACACTAGAGGGAGACATCTCCACATTAATAACACTGTACACTGTCCCTGAATTGCAGGCATAATAGCCAGCTCCTGGCTACATTATATAACGCAACTTGGAATGCAAGGACCTCTACTGAAAATAATGGACAGATCTAGCTATTTAAGTGCCTTAAAACCACACTCACACATTATACAGCAATACTCAATACTCATTCACACCAATGTCAGGCTCGGTTCACATATGAGCCACATCCGTCAAACAGCAGGGGTCCGGTGCGTGCTGGTTCACTGTTTCAGGTCCGATTTCAGCCCAAATTTTGGGCTGAATTCGGACCTGAAACAGACCAAAAAAGGCACACACCAGTCAATGGGGGCTATTTACGAAAGGCAAATCTACTTTGCACTACAAGTGCAAACTGCACTTGAAATTGCACTGAAAGTGCACTTGGAAATGCAGTCGCTGTAAATCTGAGGGGTAGATCTGAAATTAGGGGAAGCTCTGCTGATTTTATTATCCAATCATGTGCAAGCTAAAATGCTGTTTTTTTTTCCTTGCATGTCCCCCTCGGATCTACAGCGACTGCACTTCCAAGTGCAATTTCAGTGCAATTTCAAGTGCAAAGTGGATTTGCCTTTCGTAAATAACTCCCAATGTCCTTGTTCACCGCCACACCCGTTATATGATGATGCTGTACTGCATTGGTGACAGTATGTAACATTTTCCAAAAGATTGTGGCAAGAAATGACAACTTCAAATAACTCGCCATGCCTCTAAGGCTTTAATTTTGCATAACCTGTGAATGTGACCAACTCTCAATGGAACCGGTTCATACATGTCCAGGACGGCCACGGTGCAGTTTTGAAAAGGGTCCTGTGTGTTTTTAAGTCCGGTTCAGGTGCGAATTCAGGCAAAAGTTTGCACCTGAATCACACTTGAACTGGTGAACAAAAACCCACCAGACTCTGGACTGCAAACTGCAGCTGGACATGTGTGAACCCAGCCTTACTAAATACCTTGGACTGTCTACTTTCCAAAAAGGGGTCATTTGGGGGATGGATGTACTGTCCTGGTAGTTTTGGGCCTTAAGAAATGAGATAGGCCGTCAGTTCTAGGGATGGGTGAATGGTTCGGCCCGAGCATAAGTTCGGGCCGAACTTTGGTTGTTCGGATGTTCTGGCGAACACCGAACAATATCCTAAGGTCGGGGAAAATTCGAAAGCCACAGAACCCTGTTAAAGTCTATGGGACAACAACATAAAAAACAAAAGTGCTAATTTTAAAGGCTTATATGCAAGTTATTGTCATAAAAAGTGTTTGGGGACCGGAATCCTGCCCCAGGGGACATGTATCAATGAAAAAAAAAGTTTTAAAAACTGACTATTTTTCGGGAGCAGTGATTTTAATAATGCTTAAAGTGAAACAATAAAAGTGAAATATTTCTTTAAATTTTGTACCTGGGGGGTGTCTATAGTATGCCTGTAAAGTGGCGCATTTTCCCCGTGTTTAGAACAGTCCCACAGCAAAATGACATTTCTAAAGGGAAAAAAAAGTAATTTAAAACTGTTTGCGGCTATAATGAATTGTCGGGTCCCGGCAATACAGATAAAAGTCATTGAAAAAAACGGCATGGGTCCCCTCCCGCAGTCCATTACCAGGCCCTTTGGGTCTGGTATGAATATTAAGGGTAACCCCGAACCAAAATTAAAAAAAAAATTGTGTGGGGGGTCCCCCCAAATTCCATACCAGGCCCTTCAGGTCTGGTATGGATATTAAGGGGAACCCTGCGCCAATTTTTTTTTTTTTAAATGGCCTTGGGGTCCCCCTCAAAATCCACACCAGACCCTTATCTGAGCATGCAACAATGGCAGGCCGCAGGAAAAGAGGGGAGACGAGAGAGTGCCCCCTGAACCATACCAGGCCACATGCCCTCAACATAGGGAGGATGCTTTGGGGGTCTTTGACCCCAAAGCATCTTGTCCCCATGTTGATGGGGACAAGGGCCTCATCCCCGCAACCCTTGCCCGGTGGTTGTGGGGGTCTGTGGGCGGGGGGCTTGTCAAAATCTGGAAGCCCCTTTTAACAAAAGGGACCCTTAGATCCCGGCCCCCCCATGTGAATTGGTAACGGGGTACATTGTACCCCTACCATTTCACCCAAAAAACTGTCAAAATTTGTAAAAAAGAAAAGAGCCAGCTTGGGACAAGTCCTTTATTAAAAAAGAAAAAAAATTCCAGCGATGTACATCCATCTCGAGTGCCGGAACGAGGAGAAAAAAAAGCGCCGCAATAGCTCTGCCTCCATGGGCGGCCCCCACCAAATGACGCGTCTACTGCTGTGACAGCTGTTATATAGCTGAGGGCAGGGCCACCCATTGACGTGTGCAGGTGACCTCACCCCCCTCTTACGCCACAGGGAAACGCCACGGGGCCACCTGGCAACCTCCCCATGTTGAGGCCATGTGGCCTGGTATGGTTCAGGATGGGGGTGCGCTTTCTCCCCCCCTCTTTTCCTGCAGCCTGCTAGGTTGCGTGCTCGGATAAGGGTCTGGTATGAATTTTTTGGGGGACCTCTGCACCATTTTTTTTTCTAATTTTGGCACGGGTTCCCCTTAAAATCCATACCAGACCTGAAGGGTCTGGTATGGATCTTGAGGGGGACCCCTACGCCATTTTTTTTTATTTTGCTGTTTTTTTCAATGACTTATCTGTATTGCGGGACCCGACGATTCATTATAGCCGCGAGTAGTTTTAATTGACTTTTATTCCTTTAGAAATGTCATTATTTTGTTGCAGGGACTGTTCTAAACACGGGAAGAATGTGCCACTTTACAGGCATACTAAAGACACCCCCCAGCTACGAAATTTAAAGGAATATTTCACTTTTATTGTTTCACTTTAAGCATCATTAAAATCACTGCTCCTGAAGAAACGGCCGTGTTTAAAACTTTTTTTTTGCATTGATACATGTCCCCTGGGGCAGGACCTGGGTCCCCAAACACTTTTTATGACAATACCATGCATATAAGCCTTTAAAATTTAGATTTTTCATGTTAGTGTCCCATATGCCGCGTACACACAACCGCTTTTCTCGACGAGAAAAACTGCATTTTTTTTTTCCCCGAGAAAAACGATCGTCTGTGGGCTTTATGTCGTTTTTCTCGTTGAGAAAAACGGCAGAAAAAACGACGAGAAAAATTAGAACATGTTCTAAATTTTCTCATCGTTTTTTCCATCATTTTTTTCCGCGGCAGTTTTCCCATAGGGAGACACTGCCGCGGAGCCCACAGACGGTCGTTTTTCTCGACAAAGAAAAAAATTACGGGAAAAACGGTCGTGTGTGGGGGAAAATGCCGTTCCCTCGTTTTTCATTTTATTTCATGTCGTGATTCACGGCGGTGTTTTCACCGCCGTGAATCACGATCGTGTGTACGCGGCAATAGACTTTAACGGTGTTTGCACAAATTTTTTGCCAAGTTCTGGTGCGAACCGAACCGGGGGGGTGTTCGGCCCATCCTTAGTCAGTACATCAGTGTCACGTACCTGACGGTGATGAGCCCGGATTTGCAGAGGAAGGCCTCCCTTACGGCTCCCACCAGCACAAGGTGGAGGTGATTCCGAAGACTGGGCTGGATCCAGGCACACAGGAAGTACGGCAGACAGAACTGGAACCAGGAACACAGCAAGCGGACTGGAACAGCTACAGCAGACCGGACCGGAACCAGGAACACAGGAAACCAGCAGGCAGAACTGGAACCAGGAACACGGGAACACAGCAGGCAGAACTGGGACCAGGAACACAGGAACACAGCAGGCAGGACTGGAACCAGGGGTGGTAAGATTGGTCAGACAAGCCGGGTCGGTTAACTGGCTGGCAGCAAAGGTACTGAGGGATCAGGCAGAGGAGAGGTCACAACAAGCCAGAGGTCAGATGCAGGCAGAAAACTGGAAAGGTCACAGGCAAGCCGGGTCAGATGCAGGTAAGTCTTTGGATCAGGTTCTCAGGTACTAAACACTGTAGAGCAGACAGCAGGGACTGTCTGTCATTGACAGGTTTAAATAGGCCTTCTGGCGCCACCTGCGGAACGCGCGCGCACCTGCAGAATGCGCGCACCTGCAGAATGCACGTGCGCACCTGAAGAACACGCGCGCGCACCTGCAGAACGTGTGCGAACGCACCCGCGATCGGGAACCAGGAATTCCGGGGCGCCTGTTTCTGGCAGGATCTCCGTGACAATCAGGCTTGATCAATTTTCAGATATACAGTATTCAACATAGTTTGTGGACTCTATACCTTTCCTACAGACTAAACAATATACACTGATTTGGGTTATTTTCAGCAAACAAATGTAGCAGAAAACATTTTAGCCTAAATTTATGGAGAAAGATTATCCAAGATTATACCAAAATTTTCTGTCTTCTTTCCTTTAGTAATTAAAAAAAAAAAAAAACAGTGGTGATTAAATACCACCAAAAGATTTGTGTGAAAAAAAGATGACAATTTCAGTCAGTACAGTGTTGCATGATCCCACAATTATCATTCAAAATGTGATAGCCCTAAAAGCTGAAAATTGGACTTGGTAGCAAGGAGGTGAAAGTGTCCGGTATTGAAGTAGGTAAATACTTTCCTGCAGTAGAAGGTCATAGAGATGTATGGGCCTAAGACATCAAATGAGAATACATTTTATCAACTGTGATTGTAAAATGAATCATATTCCTAAATCTCTGATGCTTTGTCATGTACAGTTCCTAAATCAGGGATGCTAGAGACATGAGCATTGACATAATAAAAAGCAACGACCGAGTGAACAAAGGGCTTACCAAGTATATACATTTGTAAACGTAGTACAATGTTTTATTAACATGCCCATATCTAAAAATGTATCTAAATAAAAGAATATTACATTTTCTGCTGTGTGGAAAAAATTTAAGGTAATAGAGGAATTTGCACAAGCACTTGACTGAACATGGAAACAACGTTGTGTCATCCTAAGAATTTTCACTGCAGTTAACAGTGTGTGAATATTTGAAGTGTAACTCTATACTTCTCACTCTCAGTGATGTAGTAATGGAAGAAAGGCTGACAAGATGTGGGCGGTGTCAGCATTCCACCTATTCCTCATCACTAATCTCCCACTCATCACCTCTCCACCTTACACACAAGGGCTCATCCCTCTCATCGTGTATTCATGCAGCTGTGAAGTAATGTGACCTCTGTGTACCGGGGTGGAAATTGGAGCCAGCATCAGCTACAACTATCAAACACTAGATGGCAAAAGCCACTTTTTTTTCAGTGTCAGGAATAGAGAAGATTGCTGCTGATTATCTGTTGGGTCCCATAAACTGCCGATAAAAACAACCAGTATTTACCCATGAATGGCAGGTGGGGAGACATTTGCCCATCCTCATATGATTCCTTCCAGAACTGAGATCAGTCACAATATAGGCCCTGCAATGACAGTGACATACAAGAGTGAGTCGATTTTTCAACACAGCCCAAAAATTGGCAAGCAGTACTCTTAATCAGTCACGTATCTCATTTATTCAAAGGGTTTTGCGGTACATAGGTCAGTTCAGACAGCAATAAAAAAAACGGTTTTGTAGCCCATACAGCGGATAAAATAAGAATTGAACACGTCACCATTTTTCTAGGTAAATATATTTCTAAAGATGCTATTGACATGAAAATTTCACCACGTCGATAACAACTCATGTAATCCATACATACAAAGAAACCATAACAAATAAAGTTCAGAAATTAAGTTACCGTATATACTCGAGTATAAGCCGAGTTTTTCAGCACTTTTTTTGTGCTGAAAATGCCCCCCTCGGCTTATACTCGAGTCACCTTTTTGCGCCTGATCTCCCGGACTTTGGAGACCCGGTACACATGTAGCCCCACTCTTCCTCTACAAGTGTGCAAAGTTTGTTGTCTGGGAGACCTACGGTTGGGGAGCACCGATTTTTCAAAGCTGGGCACCCCTTCTATAGACTCCCATGTTAAACGGTAATTTCTCCAGTGATTTGGGGACCCGGTACCGGCCGGTTATAGGCCCCCTGGACCCAAAACTTGGCACACATGTAGCCCAATTTCTCTTCTATAAGTGTGCAAAGTCTTTTGTCTGAGGGACCTACAGCCTAGGAACAACGATTTTTCAAAGCCAGGCACCCCTTCCATAGACTCCCATGTTAAACCTCAGTCTAGTCATGGACACAGTGAGGCATGGGCAAGTGAGGCATGGGCACAGTGAGGCATGGACACAGTGAGGCAAAGTGAGGCACAGTGAGGCATGCAGATGGACTCACTAGGCTTATACTCGAGTCAATACGTTTTCCCAGTTTTTTGTGGTAAAATTAGGTGCCTCGGCTTATATTCGGGTCGGCTTATACTCAAGGTATGTGTAAAAAAAAATGGAATGACACAGGGAAAAAAGTATTGAACACATGAAGAAAGAGAGGTGCAAAAATGGCATGGAAAGCTAAGACACCAGCTGAAATCTATCAGTAATTGGAAAGCAATTCTGCCAGCTGGTTTAGTCTCAACTGATGGCGTATAAAAAAGGTGTCTCATTACCAAGGTGTCACACAAGAAACATCTCATGATGGGTGAAAGCAAAGAGCTCTCTCAAGACCTTTGCAACATTATTGTTGCAAAACATACTGATGGCATTGATTACAGAAGGATTTCTAAACTTCTGAATGTTCCATTAAACATTGTTGTGGCCATAATCCGGAAGTGGAAAGAACTTAATTTCACCATAAACCGGCCACAACCAGGTACTCCTCACAAGATTTGTGACAGAGGAGTGAAAAGAATTATCAGAAGAGTTGTCCAAGAGAAAGACCTGGAATTTGCAGGTACAATTGTTTCAAATAAAACAATAAGTAATGCACTCAACCGCCATGGTCTGTATGCACGCTCACCACGCAAGACTCCATTGCTGAAGAAAAAGCATGTTGATGCTTGTTTAAAGTGTGCTTCACAACATTTAGACAAGCCTGTGAAATATTGAGAGAATATAGCCTGGTCAGATGAGACAAAATTTTAACTCTTTGGATGCCATAATACACACCATGTTTGAAGGTCAAATGGCACTGCACATCACCACAAAACACCATACCAACAGTGAAGTTTGTGTCAGGTCACCTGTGGGACCAAGTGACAAGGAGCGCACCACAGAGGTTGTGGATCCAACAGCTGACTGCTGAGGGTTGATGGTTCTGAGAAGCAGCTACACAGGGTCGAAGCCACGATCCTGGACAGGGAGCTGGAGCATAAGATTCCCCAAGGCGTGGAGTCTAAAAGCCAGCAGGTTTTCACCAGGGCCTCTGATGGTGAGGATGAACTTGGCTGCAGCTGACTCCAGTTCCCGGCCCCCAGGGTCTCCCAGCTCATGCTCACGGCTGGCTCTGGTGGATGGAGAGGAAGCAGCAGTCCAAGGCAACAAGGAATAGTGAGGAGGACAAGCCAAAAGTCGGGACAACAAGCAGACAGGGAAGGTCAGAAGGACGAGCCGAAGGACGGGGCAACAAGCAGACAGCGATGGTCAGATCAACAAGCCAAAGTCGGTACACGGGAATAAAAGGTGGAGCACCTGGCAAGAATGTTGCTCGGGCAAGGCTGGCTTGCAGTGCGCGGGGTAAAATAGTGTTTCCTGCTAAAGGCTGGGGTGGAGCCATGCTGAGAGAAGGTTACTTAAACACACAGGTGTGAGAGCACGGTCCCTAAAGCTGATACACAGACCAGAGAGATTCATGACAGTTTGGAGGTGGGAACATCATGTTGTGGGGCTGTTTTTCATCATACAGTACTGGCTAACTTCATATCACTTAAGGAAAGATGATGAAAAAATGTTCCAAAACATTCTTGATAAAAATCTGCTGCCCTCTACCAGGATGATGAAGATGAAACAAGGGTGGACTTTTCAGCAAGACAATGATCCCAAACACAAAGCCAAGGAAACTCGGCAAGGAGGACTATTGCACTTTTGTCTTTTGACCTCAATTATGTATTTTATATTTTAGTATCACTAAGGTAGTTGCGCTCATCACTATATATTCTAAACCTTAAAAAGGGCCATGTAGCTACCTTTTTCACAGGAAGAAGGGAACTCTTTCCTCCAGATATCTTCTGGATGTACTTATCCAGATCATCCCCAAACAGACATTCTCCATGGAAAGGAAAACCAGCTAGCATCCTTTTACAAGGGAGCTCTGCTGACCAGCTTTTTAGCCACAAAATTCTGCACATGTGCACAGACAGAAGAGTCATACGAGAAATCTGCTGGAGTCTTTGAGGGCATCTACAGCAAAGCATAGAGCCTCAGGCAGATCTGCTCTGTCCTGAGCAGAATTCTCTGTTCCACTGAGCCGTCTAACCTGATCCTTCAAGACCTGACAGACCCCAATTGCCGCCACTGTGGGCTGAATAGTGGAACCTGCCAGGGCGAAGGATGCCTTTAACAAGGCTTCCAGCTTCTTATCTACAGGATCCTTAAAGTGGAGCTCCACCCTAAATAGCAACTTTTGCTATTTGGAACCCTCCCCCCCTCCGGTGTCACAATTGACACCTTTCAGGGGGGAGGGGGGTGAAGATACCTGTCTAAGACAGGTATTTTCACCCACATCCGGGAGTCCTGTCTCCGGGAATCTGCGGGAGTTACGTCACTTCCCGCAGACTTCCCTTGGTGTTCTGGGAGACACTCGGCTCCCAGAACACAGGAGCACCAATCAGAACGGCGCAGCGCGACTCGCGCATGCGCCGTAGGGAACCGGGCATGAAGCCGCAGGGCTTCACTTCCTGGTTCCCTCAGCGAGGATGGCGGAGGGAGCAGCAGAGCGACGAGCGGTCGCTCGTCCTCTGCTGCGGACGTCGCTGGACTCCAGGACAGGTAAGTGTCCAAATATTAAAAGCCAGCAGCTGCTGTAGCTGTAGCTGCTGTCTTTTAATTTTTTTTTTTCCGGCGGAGCAACCCCTTTAAAGACCTGTGCATTATCCACTGGACAAGTTAAGGTCTTGCTCAGGAAGGAAACTGCTGCATTCACAACCGGTATGCTCCACTTTTTACTAAAGCTTTCCTCCATAAGATATAACAGAGAAAATCATTTTGGAGGCACAAACATCCTGTCTGCGTGTTCCCAGTCAGAATATACCACCTGCTTCAAGAGTGGGTCAAAAGCAAACACCTGCATACCCTGCTGTAGTTTCAAAGAACCCAGAGAGGAACGAGGTGTTTCAGGGACCTCTACTGGAGGCAACTTAAAAGCTGTACGAACCATCTGCATAAGAGAATGGATGAGAAGCTTTTGTGATTGAGAGGCTGTTATAATCTGAGCCTCTTCAGGCTCTGAATCACCTGAGGCAGATTCCTCTGTTTGGACATCAGCTGCCTGATCGGCCATTGCCTCCTCTACCTGATCAACCCAGTCCTGCTCCAAGACAGGATGAATAGGGGAAGGGGGTCTGTCACGCTTTCTGACACTGTTTGGCAGAAGCCATCATTCCAGCAGTCTTGCTCTCTAAACCAGCCAAAGCTGATGCCACATCCTCTTTAGTAATAAACTCTGAGGTAGCAGCACTGGTAGTAGCCACAACGCCGGATCCACACAGCTTCTCAGATTGCCCGGTGTCATCCGGTCTTTCAGGGGAAGCTATTACAGCAGAGTTACATTTAGTTTCTACAGCAGCCACTGATGAAACACATGTGCCCCTTGCTGCAGCACTACCCCCAGAACGCTTCTTGGAAGACATAGCTTGCTGAAGCAGTGGTAATACACAAGTTCCTGGGTACCACAGTTCCCCTTTGGAAGAATCTTATACAATGGCCTGTTCTTCCAGCTAATGCAACATAATTAGGCTGTACCTGGCATCACTCATAGGACTCACGTGTCTCCCAGGATAGGCTGCTCTGTGTCCCCTCTGATGGCCAGCAACAAAACTCGAATGTAGCTTTTAAAAAAGCTTTCCTCGCCCGTGCGCGCCCCCGTGTCACGTACACTCCTGTGGGGGGAGAATCACACAGAGCAGCATTCCTGCACAGCAAGTAAAACTTTTTTTGCCCAAAAACATGCCAGCCTAAATATACACTGTTGCAGGGGAATATACTGTATATAATCATTGGACCCTGATTTTACACAGGGCCATTTACCGCTCCGCCGCAGAACAATAGCCTAAGCTAGAGGTCCAGTCTTCCCCCATTGCTTCGGGGTCTGTCACCAAGGACCTTCAAGGACTGGTGGGTACCCTTTTAATATGAGGGTCCACTCCTCTAGCCTTGATGAAGTGTAAGCTGAGCTGGATTATGCTTCGCAAAAAGAACCACTATTTAAAAAAATATAAAACCCTATTTGAAAAAATATGAAAAATATGAAATGGCTCTCCCATTTACAGGTACCAAATACCTAGAGGTAATCTCCCTGATGAGATGGCGCTGGACCCTGGTCGGACACACCCCAGTTCCCCTTCTCTTCTATTGATTTTGCTCTTTTGACGTTTTCTCCCTAAATTGCTTTCGATAATGATGCCGGGTTCTGTTTTCCAACTTTTGGTTCCTTGGTTGCTTACCATACGTCTTAGATTACTGTACAGAATCTATCATAACTTAAAGATTTAAAAGTTAACAATATCACCGATGGGATTGCATCCCTGGGATAGTCCCTCGCTTCTGGATGACTCCTGGAGAACAGGTTTATATTCGCTGAACTTTGTGTTGGGAGGCGGGTGCAGGCCAGCCTGTCATCCTTAGATGGTCCTCATTGTTGATCATTCACTTGTTTTCCTTTTTATTTGCATGTCTTCTTTTCTCTTTGAGTCATGATTGGTTATTAACGTAACCACAGAATTTTCCATGATAGCTCTATGGTTAATAGTAGGGTTGCACCAATAACGATACTAGTACTGGAAATGGAGCGAGTACAAAGAAGGGCAACAAAGCTAATAAAGGGTCTGGAGGATATTAGTTATGAAGAAAGGTTGCGAGCACTGAACTTATTCTCTCTGGAGAAGAGACATGATTTCAATTTACAAATACCATACGGGTGACCCCACAATAGGGATAAAACATTTTTGCGAATGGAGTTTATTAAGACACGTGGCCACTCACTAAAAATAGAAGATAAGAGGTTTAACCTTAAACTGTGTAGAGGGTTCTTTACTGTAAGAGTGGCAAGGATGTAGAATTCCTTTCCACAGGCGGTGGTTTCAGCAGGGAGCATCTCTAGATTCAAAAAAACTATTAGATAAGCACCTGAACAACCGCAACATACAGGGATATACAACATAATACTGACCTATAATCACACACATAGGTTGGACTTGATGGACTGTCTTTTTTCAACCTCACCTACTATGTAACTATATGTAACCCTAGTTAATAGCTTTGTTGGATTATGAAACAGGACTATATTGTTATCTCTCAATTTTGATATCACGACTTGCTTTGTAATCCTTGACAGTTACAGTGATGTAAAAGCACATATTGTGTTGTACCATCCATTTTTTTTGTCTTGTAAAACTGATAAAAAAACGATTGAAACAGAATACAATAACGGCAGGGGAAGATTTGCACATCCATGTTTTTTTTTTGTTTGGCCTACATGCTTTAGGCTACAGAAAAACAAAGCTGCCACTATACTGTATAAACAAATAGTGAATGAATGAATGAGTGACTTGTATAGCGCTCACATGTGAACTGAATCGCCTCTAGGTGCTTTTTGCAGCCAGTGTCTGCTTGACTGGTGCGGTCATTTTACACCATAGGATCTTGACACGCTTGGGACACACATATATACTGGGCCAATTTGGACAAGATCCAATTAACCTACCAGCATGTCTTTGGAGTGTGGGAGGAAACCCATGCAGACACAGGGAGAACATGCAAACTCCAGGCAGATGGTGTTGTGGTTGGGATTTGAACCAGCGACCCTTTTGCTGCTAGGTGAAAGTGCTAACCACTACACCACTGTGCTGCCCCGATAGTACTGATAGTACTGAATTAAAACTGAAATACTCTGGCTTACAAAGCATACCAAGTCAGAGCTGTGCCAGTTACCAAAGCAGAAGCAATATTTATGCACAATGATTCTGTACTGTTTGCAGCTTTACCAGTAAACAATATGAATAGGTGCAAATTAATAATATGGCAGAGACGCCAGAACACCTGTGGTTTCTGGGCCAGATAGGGCAATTCCAGTGTCCACCAGTGTGTGTCTACCAGCAGCCAAATCAACATTGTATTTAATAGCCACCTAATTATGGATGCTGGGAGGCTATTCAGCCCCACCTCTGGAATAGAAAGTGATTCTGCATTGTGCCTCTTCTAGTTCCTGCCTGATCAGCTTCTCCTGTATCTACCCTGACCTGCTATTCCTTCTGCCATCTCGCCCCTTTGGTTGACTTCACTTTGCCTCATAGCACATGTGTTTAACGTTTGGTTATTAGTTTACATTATTTATTGTATGTAGTTTGTTAACTAATACATTCTATTGCCTTCCCTTAGCCTAGGTTCTCACTGGTGCTGATGTAGCCAGGTGCTGACTAACTTTGCCTGTGTCATCGTGGGTCATTCTGTAACACCAGCTGCAGTGAGCCTGTTTCCATCTATTGCTCAGCCTGGACACTGTCTCATCATCTCCTGAATGCAGAGCAAGCAAAGACCACAGCTGACAGCAGGGGATTGTGGGATATGTGGTCCAAGAAGTCAAGATTTGCATTGGAGCCAGACTGCTGCAGACTACAACTTCCAGCTGGCTGGGAGAGAGAGAAGAATGCTGGCTGAGGACATAAGTAGCCAGGTCCAGAAACCACAGCCTTCAGCTGAGAGCAGGGACTTGGCCACTCCGGGGAATGTGAGCAGGCGTCATGGCCTAGGCAGTGTGGAGAGCCTCCGGCGAGTGAGCAAGCAGATCCACCATTGCCAGCTCCCCGTTGGCTGAGTGACTGTCAGGGGTCACTCTGATCATCACCCGTACAGTTATAGTAGAATCCCAGTGTCGCTAGGTGCACGACCAGGCACCCTTCACTGGTTGCAGATTCTTCAAGAGCCTGTTTAGGGACATCCTATTCCCTTGAGCCTTGGTATCATCTGGATTGGTGAGCGGTCAGAAGCCCACTCTGTAAAAAACCCACAAAGACACTGCATGCAGACACCTTTATTCCATCTCTTTACATTAAAGCCTGAAAAGGGAAACACTTTGCACATGCTATTTTCTTTTGCTGGTCGCCACTGCAATCTATCTGGGCCCTTATTGAGTTAGCAGAAGACACTGAACATCTACATCACAAGGACTCCTCCACTCTCTTTTCTCCCCCACTCAGAAGGACTCTGCACAATATCTGCACACATTAATGTGAACTCTAGTCAGATTAATTATGACATCTTGTTGTTTTATAATTGTGTCACAAACTTGTTGGGCCCGTGGCATCAGGAATTGAATGGAGCAGTCTGACATAAAAATGGAAAATTGTATACTCACCTTTCCGTAATTTTCCTTTCCTGTCGCATCTTCATGGCAGCATACACCTTTGGGTTGTGGCTCCGCCCCCACAACCTGATAGGACCGTTTAGCTATTAAGCCCAGAGCGGGCCCCCGCCCAGGTATTCTAGTATATATATACCTCACCTCAGACGGGTGGGCATCTGTATGCTGCCATGAAGATGCGACAGGAAAGGAAAATTACGGAAAGGTGAGTATACATTTTTCCATTTTCCTGTCGCATCATGGCAGCATACACCTTTGGGTGAATAACTCGCAGACTGGGTGGGTCTGAGCATAAAGACAATTTTTTTATTTACATGGAATAGAGGTGTTGGACTGAATAATTGCTCGTCCAAACTCTGCCGTGGATAGTCTGGCAGAGTCCACCTTGTAATGAGAAATAAAGGTATTCCTTGAGGACCAGGTCGCTGCTCGGCAAATAGTTCCCAAGGACACTCTGCAGTAGGCCGCCCAGGAGGTCGCCATTGCCCTTGTAGAATGTGCCTTTAAGCCCTCAGGTATCTGCGTTTGACTCAGAGAATAAGCCTTTTTGATGATCTTCACCAGCCATGCTGCGATGGTGCGAGAGGTTGCTGCTTGACCTCTTCTAAAGCCGCGTGGTATGACCAGGAGGTTTTCCGACTTCCTAAGGTCGTTTGTTGTTGACAGGTAGGTTAGAATGTTAGTTCTTACATCCAGCGGATGTGGATCCCCTTGTTCTGTGGAGAGAGCAGGAAGGTTAATCTCCTGATTGAAGTAGAAGGAGGATGACACCTTCGGAATAAACCGATCAGATGGTCTTAGGACTACTTTATCTGGGTAGACAATCAGGTATGGTTCGTTTGCCAGTAGAGCTTGCATCTCTGAGACTCTCTTGGCCGATGTAATTGCAATTAAGAAAGTGACTTTGAGTGTTAAGTCCCATAAGGAGATGTTTTCTAACGGAAAGAATGGTTTGTGTGATAGAACTTCTAGTACGACCGAAAGATCCCAAGTCGGGAAGGAAGGCTTTCTGGGAGGCCTTATCTTTAGGCAGGCCCTCTGGAACTGAATAACTAGGGGCTCTTGCACCCACTTGATTCCTGTCATAGCTGATAATGCTGACACGTGAACTTTTAAGGTACTTGACCCAAGGCCTTTCTCTAGGCCTAACTGGAGAAACTCAAGGATTTGCGCAACTGTTGGAGATGATGGATTCCAGTTTTGTTGCTGTACAACTGAGAGAAACTTATCCCAGATCCTCTTATAGGTACTGTTGGTGGTGCATCTTCTGGCTTGAAGAAGAGTTTCTACCACTTTTTGGGAGCAACCTTGGTTCAAGAACCTAGCCCTTTCAATCTCCGGGCTGTCAGATGCATCCTTTCCGGGGATGGATGAAGAAGTTGCCCCTGGGAGAGTAGATCCGCTGCTGGTGGAAGCGGTAAGGGTCTCACTGTATTCAGCTGAAGGAGAGTGGTAAACCATGGTCGTCTCGGCCCAAAAAGGAAGGACTGTTATCACTGTGGAAGATGACCTCTTGAGCCTGAGAAGAAATCTCGGTATGAGAGGTGTCGGGGGGAAGATGTAACCCAGATGGAAGTTCCACTCGTGTTGTAGGCAATCTGTCCCCTCCGCTAATGGGCAGGGGGTTCTTGTCAGGTACCTCCGGCACTTCGCATTGATTGGAGTCGCTGCCAGGTCTATATCCGGCATGCCCCAAGTTCTTGCTATGAGGGAAAAGGCTTGGTGACTCAGAGCCCATTCGTTGTTGGAAACAAAGTTTCTGCTTAGCGTGTCGGCCAGTTGGTTCTGGGTTCCTTGGACATACATCGCCCTTAACCCCGATAGATTCACTTGCGCCCATTCGAGGACTGGCTGGACTTCCTGCATCATGGATCGGCTTTTGGTGCCTCCTTGCCTGTTGATATAGGCAACTGCTACCCTGTTGTCCATCTTCAACAGGACTTCTTTCCCTTTCAGGAGGGGACTGAAAGCTAGTAGAGCTTGCAAAGCTGGTCTTCATCTCTAGGATGTTCGATACCACATCCTGTGTCTCGAAAGACCACCGGCCTTGGACCATAGTGATTGTTTGACCTTCTTTTGGATGTTGATTCGCTGAGGCATCGATACCCCGTTCCACTGTCTCAAAAATGACATTTGGAGAGGTCTTATGTTCCACTGGGCCCATTGTACCATAGGAATGGTTGCTGATAGCGACCCCATGATGCTGAGACACTCTCTGGCTGGGAGTGTGTTGGATAAGAGTAATCTTTTTGCCCTCTGTATTATGATGGGAATTTTCTCTTGAGGGAGTTGTATGGTGTTGAGTCTGGTATCCAGTTCTGCCCCCAGGAAGACCATTCTCTGAGTAGGTTGGAGATTGCTTTTCTTCCAGTTTATCAGCCACCCAAATTTTTGCAAGGTGGATGTTAGGGTGTCTCGGTGGAGTAGAAGAGACTCTTGGTTGTCTGCAAGCAATAGGATGTCGTCCAGATAATGGTGGACTCTCAATCCTTGCTCCCTTAGTAGAGCTATCACTGGTAGCAGGACCTTGGTAAATGTTCTGGGAGCGGTAGATATCCCAAAAGGAAGGCTTTGAAACTGAAAGTGTTGATGGTTTACCGAGAAGCGGAGAAACTTCTGGAATGCGGTGTGAATGGGAACATGCAGGTAAGCGTCCTTTAAATCCACAGAGAGCATCCAATCGCCGAAATTTATGGCATAGAGGATTGACTGTAGACTTTCCATCTTGAAAGTCTCCACCAGGATTGAGTGATTGAGGCTTTTTAGGTCTAGGAAGGGGCGCAGATCCCCGGTCTTTTTCTTTACCAAAAACAGAGGGGAGTAGAAACCTTTTCCCCATTGTGGAGGTGGGACTTCCACTATGGCCTGTTTTTGGATTAGATCTTGGACATATTCTGCCAATATGAGCTTCTTTTCCCGGGATGTTGGAATTCTGGTTTTGACGAATTGGTCTCTGGGAGGTCGATTCTTGAACCTCCATTTGTGTCCGTCCTGGACAGTAGCCACTGTCAATTGGTCTCTTATTATCTCCGCCCAAACCTGCTTGAAGTCCTTTAGTCTGGCTCCTACTACAGCTGGTTGGGTGGACGCATCTTCAAAAAGACTTATGGTCCCCCGGGGTAGGGGTCTTGGACATTTGGAGTTTTAGGAAGGATGACTATGGATTCTTCCAATTTTTTCTGTACTCCCTGCCGGGCTTGTAGGACTTTGCCTCCCTATATCTATCTGGGAGGTTCCGCCTGAATGTAGTTGGCCTTTGTTGTCTATGCCTTCTGTCTGAAGGAATGAGTCCAGACTTTCCGCCGGTGACCTTTGAAATGGCCGAGTCCAGCTTCTCCCCGAAGAAGTTTGAGCCGTCAAATGGGATCCTACACCAGTTGGACTTTGAGGAGGGGTCTGCTGACCATGGTTTTAGCCAGAGTGCCCTCCTGGCCATCACTGAGCTTAACATTGCTCTGGATGTTGACTTTATCATGTCTACAGAGGCTGTGATTACTCGCTCTTGTTCCACGCCTTCTGCTACCAACTTCTCAGCGTTGGAGGACCAGCTTGAGATAGCCCTTCCCACTGCTGCTAGCATTATTGCTGGTCTGCAGGCACCACCTGCAGATAGGTAGGCTCTTTTAAGATCCAGATAGAACTTTCTGTCTAATACATCCTTAAAAGTGACCGCATCTTCTATTGGAAGAGTTACGTGCCAGGCTAGGCACATCAGGGAGGAGTCTACCACTGGTGGTATTACTAGTGGATTGACACTGGATTCTTTTAGTGGATACAGTTTGGCAAGTCTATTGCTGAGACTGGTCTTCTTCTCAGGTTTTTGCCATTCATCTTTAATAAGTCTTCCAGTTCTTCGATAAATGGGAAGGTTTCTGGGTTTTTTTTGAGATTCGGAAAATATTTCTTCGCTTTTTGCAGAGTTTCTTTTTCCTCCTCCCATTCTATAGCTTCCTTCACTGATTTTATGAAGGGTTCTATAAGTGAGAAGTCAAACCCGGTTGATACCTCCAAGTCCTCATTGTCAGATAGGGTTTCTGACTTTTTAGATGTGGAGGGAGTCGCAGGTGAAGTGCCTTGCACTGATCTGCTTGTTTCAGATTCTGCAATTTGCAGGGATGTAAATATAGCCGGTTCTCTGCTTGGCTCTCTGTCTCTAGTTGCTTCGTCCAAGCATGTGCGACAGGTCAGCTTGTCCGAAAGTGCTATGGCACCGCAAACCCAGCATGAATTCCCTGATGGACGGGAACGCTGAGGGGGAGGAGAGCATCTGCGTGAAGGAGACCTCCTGTGGGAGTGTCTGTGCCGCTAATAGGATTTTGAATGGCTCCTTCTGCGACTTGAGCGACTTCGCCTTGTGCGTGAGCGACTTCTACCACGATCTGAGCGGCTTTGTCTATGGCTTGGGCTCCTTCTAGATGGCTCTTGTCGTCTTGAACCCAACGATCTGGCCGACCTGATAGGGCTGTCCAATTTAGACAGCATTAGTGACAGGCTCTCTTTTTCGATCTTCACTACTTACCAATCTTTCCCCTCTTACCTATTAGGCTGGTGATGGTCTACCGGGGCAGCGACCTTCATGAGGAGTGATATAGTCCTATCTACAACAGATAGTAGGAAATGAGCATGCAGGCAGTAGGCAAGGTGAAACCCAGTAAAGGACAATAGATCCAAGAAGTTTTATATTTTTGTACAATTGTTAGTCGGTCTCTGGATTGGATTATACCAGCACTTGAGGGTGTGATTTGTTCCAGACACTGGGGACCAGTGTCAAATTACCAGGGGGAGAGTGTAGCGGGTATGTACTTTCCCGGGTGTAATTCAAACTGGCAGAGACACCAGCGATGTGCAGTTCCTTGCGGTCCAGCGGCTGGCGCTGTCGCCCTGGGCTGGGGTTGAACCATTGCTGTGTGCCGTGCCTCCTTTTTTGTCCTCCCTCGGCAGCGGTATGTAGACATAGGTGGATCCCTGGTTCTGTGGGATGAAGCGAGAGGTACTTTGTCCCAGCCCTTCTCGGCAAACAGTTTGTCTATAGCAACGTCGTCTCCCATATCCGAGAGCGACTCCAGGTCAGAGGTGTAACACTCCTCCACGGGTAGGTACCCTGTAGTGGAGACGGAGTTTTCACCTCTTGCCACACACCAAATCTCTCCGCCAGGCTTACCTCGGCCTTTACTTGAAGCGGGACGTCCGGGACTCCTACCGACGGATCCATCCGGGCCGGGCGTAAGCGGGCGAGATGGTCCACCACAACCGCTGGTCGGGGCTACCATACCGGTCTTTCTCTTCGGTGGTGGACGCTGCGACATCGTGGTGACCGAGTCAGCATCCTCGGATTTCTCCCGTTGAGTTTTCACGACCTCCTCCGCGGTCGCTGCAGTGTGCGCAGGGATGGCTGTCAAAGCAGTGATTCCTCCTCCTTGAGTGGTGTTGCCTGCAGCACGGCCAGGGTAAATGGTTCTCGGCTTCTCAACCGCTGGATCCACTTCAAAAAGAAACTCCCCACAGGCCTCACATCGCCCGAATGGCTTCAGTTGGCACACCAGTCCCGAACAGCCAGGAAAAATCACACCCAGGGCCTCAACGTCCATGCATGAATACAGGGCGAATCATCCCCTTGGCTTTAGCCGAATCCCCGTATCTGTTACCGGAGCAGCAGCAGTCAGTGTCGTGGTAGAAGGGTGAACCGGAATCCACGATGTATGTCCGAACATGGTGACCTGTTGCTGATCCATCGCACACTGCAAAGTTTTTGCGCCAACGTCCCACGTGTAGTCCTTCACACGTATTGGACTCCTCCCCTTTGCTCCAGTTCGCAGGCTTTCTTCTTTTTTTCTTCTGAGTCACGCCCACGAACTAAGTGGTGGGGGTGTGCCTGGTGGCGCAGTGCAAATAGAAGCCCCCACGTGTAGTCCTTCACACGGCTGAGCTCCCCCCTTTCCTCGCTCTCTTCTGCGTGGGCCTTTCCCTTCATTGGGTCATGTCCACGACTTCAAGCAGGGATGCACTTCGGCCAATGAAGGCCTGCCTACTCGTAACTCTTCCGGGCAAACACGTTCAATTCCGTAGTACACAAACACTATACCGGACCCGAGCCCCCACATGTAGCGGCCTCCTCACTCCCCTCTTTGCATCAGCTTGTCTTTCTCTTGTCTAGGGGTACCTTAGAGGGGAGAGAGCGGGGTCACCACGCCAAGCCTTCACCACATGTGTCCGTGCGGTGTGAGCAAAGTTCCTTCTCTACCTTCGAGTCAGTGTTGTGCACCTGGAGTTACCTTGAACAATGTCCACCAGAAAAGAGCCCCACACCATTAAAGTCCAACACTCCTTTATTCTTCTTGAATGAACAGCATAATCAGTTAGACTCCCTTAGAGAACAGAACAAACAAGGAGGTGTGGATGCGAATAGGCCCAGACACAATGAACTCTCCACTTTCCTCCCTGAAAGTGGGCTGAGGTCTCCGAGCGGAGGGGGGATTTTCTTCCAGGCGGTCTCCGATGGGAGGCTCACCTGTCACTGGCAATCTGCTGCACCCGGTCTTCAAGTGAGTAGCTCCCCCCCGTCCATTACGCCTTCCGGATTCGGGTACCCAATCCCTGGGTTCCCTAGGACCTCCTTCCCTCGCGGAACTCAGTGTTGGGCACTGAGCTCCAGACCTCCATCCAAGCACCTCACCCCAGGCCAAAGGTGCCTGGGATGGAACACAACCTCCGGATGTCCTCTAGGCCTAGGCCGCCTAGAGGACCGACACGAATCACCTCCCTCAGGCTGAAGGTGCCTGGGACTCGACCCCGTGACAAAGATGGCCGGCCCCTTTATACCCTCTCCCAGTTAAGCACGGCGGGTTCCCCGCCCCACCATACCGCTGCCGAGGCAGGATAAAAAGGAGGCACGGCACACAGCAATGGTTCAACCCCAGCCCAGGGCAACAGCGCCACCCACTGGACCGCAAGGAACTGCACATCGCTGGTGTCTCTGCCAGTTTGAATTACACCCGGGAAAGTACATACCCGCTACACTTGTTTACTTTGCTACAGTCTGGTGACTGTGTAATTGCATTATCACTTTGAAATATGTCCGAACCCAGGGTGTCGGAGGTGTCGGGAGGCTTGTAAGGTCCGGTTAACCTTTTGAGGTTAGTCATCTTCCAGCGGCCCTCACAGGGCTGCATGCACTGCATTTTTCTGTGTCATTATTGTAGCACGTTTTTTGATGCATTTTGTTAAACACAATCCCCTGCCAAAAATGCATCTACATGTGTTTTTCATATGCTTGTGATGTGCTCCAATTAAAGCCTATGGGGCCAAAAGCACACTATGCAGCACCAAAAGAAGCACTTTCACTATTTCAAAAATCAAAATGCACCATGTTGCTTTGATGTGAACAAGCACAATAGAGAATATTGAGATTTTCATTGTCATGAATTGCAGCGCAACAGCAGACACGGGAGGAATCTCACTATTGTTTAGGCAGGTACGGTTTATCCTCCCCTCTAAAGGTGGTGCTGTATTGCTGACCGCTGTACAGAGGGAATGGAGGATGAGAGGAACCTTGTTCCTCTGAAGCCTTTGTAGGTATCACCAGGGGAACAGTGGTCCGATTGGATGTAGTAAGGGCAATACTAATAAATAGCACTGCACCACTGCAGTTGGCACACATTTGTGAGATGGATAGGGTAGGGACAGGATCCACGCTGGATAAGGACAGTGTACTTAGCCCTAGAGAGAGGTTCCTGATGAGGAGGGACAATATACAGCCACTACTGCTTGCTCTGCTATCTCTGGGACTTTTTGCAATCGGTCTCCCAAGTGCCACTTACATCGCTATGCATGCTAAGAGGACTTAAAATACATCCCTCTACTCAGATGCTGCTCTGGTAGCGTAAGCCTTATTAAGGTGACAACTTAAGTGTTGGAACTGTTCCAATGTGCCACCAACATTGCTGAGAGCTGCTGCACCTTTGAGACTTTTAAGCAAGTATTTTGCCCTTTTTCTGCATGTGTTATTTGTTACTGGGACTTTGGGACTAGAGGACTATCGCTATAGAGTCTAGACAAGCCATTCTGAACTAGGGTTTCTCCAGAGGTTGCTAGGGGTTCCCTGATCTGTGACTGATTGACCTCCCATCTGATTGTGCCTGGATAATTTTGGGTCCAACGCTACTTGACAGAGCCAGCAGCATGAGACCAATGATCTTTTCAGCTATCTGTAAGGGTTGCAATCTTCCTACTGATCATTAATGTAAGGGACATTTTGAATTGGTTTTAGTAAGGGTTCCCCTGAAAACTGAAATGTTAAGGGGTTCCTCTGGGGTAAAAATAAAATAAGTTGAAAAAGGCTGACCTAGACACATAAAAGTGACATTTCAGTCTTAGACATACTTAAGGAGGGCTTCTAGCCATGACAATGTTTTCCTTGTTATAACCCCTGATGAAAAAAGAAAAAAAAATCATGTTACTATGCAATACAGAAATCCTGTTCCAGTTATATTGTTCAATTCCAAAAAGCTTATTCTTTTGTGTTATGTTTATGTAGTGTCCTTGAGAGACTCCTGATGAGACTGTTAATGCTGGGATGAGAAGAGTTGAAGACCTTCCTGTCAAAGTCAATACAAAGAAAATATTTTAGTGAGCGAGCCATTAACATGTAAATTAATACAGTTAACTTTTTATCAAAAACAGGTGCTAAATGAAGAATCAATTTGCAGTCTTCATTTATTACTTCATTATCTTTATCTTTTTGACATTGTATATCCTTTGACAATGTCTTAATATGGTTTCCTTACACCACATATGTCCAGGGGCCTCATGTAGATTTAGTAGAAGTGAGCACATATTTACAGCTGACATTGCTACACTTAGCTTTCAATGCGTTAACCAGAAATAATTAAGTTTTACTTAGCATGAGGCTGGGTTCACACTTGTCCGACAAACGCTCCGACATTGGGAGCTCATGTCGCATGACGTGTGAAAATCAATGTTTCCCTATGGGAGCCGTCTTAACTGGTCCGACACAAGTCGGTCCGACTTTGAAAATGCTCCCTGTACTACTTTGGTCCGACTTTGATCCTACTTCAGCCCATTGAATATCATTGAAGTCGGATCAAAGTAGGAGCCTTGTCCTAACCATCCGACTTTTGACATCCGACTTGTGATTACAGCAGCAGGAAAAGGAATTTATCTCACTCTGGGATTGTTTTGATTGGTCAAAGGACAAGTCAGACTATCACAAAGTCAGATCAAAGTAGTATCCTGTTCATTCAAGTCGGATGGATGTCGGACCAATGTAGGACCGATGTAGGACTGATGTCGCAGAGCAGAGTAGGATGAAAGTTGTATGACTGTCGTGTCATACAAGTGTGAACCCAGCCTTAGTGTGAATTGGGCTGCAACAACAAATACAGTGGTTCTTGAAGAATTCTGTTGCTCGGTGTCATGATTTTGGGATTCGTGTTTGAGAATTTTCATATAAACTACATAGCTCCACATGCAATAATATCTTTTCATAAACTTTGAATCAATTTATATGTGAAACATTAAGATGATGTCTGATTTATACATATTATTGGGCCTCTAAACATTAGTATTCAGCCCTAAAAAGGTCCATCATCTTAAGACTTGCTATTAGGATTGCTATCCAGGTGACAACCATATGTTGTTCTCTGAATCCTAAACAAAGAACCCAATTCATCACTTGATATTACAGCCTATTAAATACTGTAACTGCCTGGATAAATTGTATAACAAGAGAAATAAAAAAAAAAGTATGATTTGCTGTTATATCTAGGGGTATCTGGAATTTGATTGGTCACAGTAGACCAGTCTGGAAATTGCACCACCACTTTCACTGTTTAAAAAACAAAATTTAAAGACAGAATGCCCCAAACTGAGAAACCTATTTTATATGGAGGTGATTGTTAAAACTTAAGTTTATTTATTTAAACAGTACTGTACACGGGATGGTATTTACATTCAATGCATAGTGTCCCTTGTGCTGGTTCTCTCTCTCTCTCTATAATCCTGCACACAGCTGCCGCCCTGTAAAAGTAAGGCTGGGTTCACACTGATACGACACGACAGTCATACGACTTTCATCCTACTTTGCTCTGTGACATCGGTCCTACACCAGTACTACATTGGTCCGACATCCATCCGACATTCATGAACAGGATACTACTTTGATCCGACTTTGTACTAGTCTGACTTGTCCTTTGACCAATCAAAACAATCCCAGGGTGAGATAAATTCCTTCTACTGCTGCTGTAATCACCATGTCGGATGGTTAGGACAAGGATCCTACTTTGATCCGACTTCAATGATATTCAATGGGCTGAAGTAGGATCAAAGTCGGACCAAAGTAGTACAGGGAGCATTTTCAAAGTCGGACCGACATGTGTCGGACCAGTTAAGACGGCTCCCATAGGGAAACATTGATTTTCACACGTCATGCGACATGAGCTCCCAATGTCGGAGCGTTTGTCGGACCAGTGTGAACCAGGCCTCAAGCTACTGCTATAGAGTGGTCGCCAAGTGGTTAATTAGCTCTACTTTCACAAGATACACACTGCCTGTATTGTATTTTGAATTTGGCGCAGGTGTTGTGCCACAAGGTAGAAGTGGAGCAAATTAAAACTATCTGAATTTGACGCCCTAGTCGCTGTCAGAATCAAAACTGTCGCAGATGGTTTTTAACTAGGCGCAACACATGAAGAGCAATTAAAACGCCAGAAAAGTGGCACACAGCAGCTTTATTGAATTCCCCCCCCCCCCAATGTCTAATAACTGCAAAACAAATTCTAATATAAAACTGTAAACACTAATAATAAGAATAAGGGTTTTATTGATCGATGCTAAGCTAATTGAGTGAAAAGGAGCCTTGTATCACAGTTGTACAAGTACAGTACAAGCAAATCCTCTCCAGATTGTGATTTTCTGTTAATAGTGTATGACAGTTTATCAAAGTACATACAGTTTGTTCAGATAGCACTAGTGACTCAGAGGCATCTCATGTGTGCAGCGATTCCCAACAGAACAGTCGCTTTTTTTCCCAAAACAAAACCTATCATTAGTGCTTCCTTTCTAAAATAGTGTCTGTGAAAGCTAGAGTATTCCAAACGATCTTCTGCAATATTTTCTGTTTTCGAAGTATTCCCCAGCAGATACTACTAAAGCCCCGTACACACGGTCGGACTTTTGGCCAACAAACTTCATTTTGAGCAAGTTGGACCAACAATCCGACCATGTGTACGCTCCATCGGACAAACTTTTTTCGTTTGGTTTTGGATTTCATCGGACAAAAGTTGGGTCTGCAAACGGACAAACTTTTGCCCAACAAAAGTCCGATGGAGCAAAGTCCGACCGTGTGTACAGATAACCATCGGACTTTAGTCCGATGGACAAAACAACTAATGTTAAAATCAACCAACAATAGCAGAAGTTGACCAAAGGGTGGCAGTAAAGATCAGAAAAGAGCAGAAAAAACACGTGATGTTGTAAGAAGTTTTAAGAAAGTTTGCAGAAAAGTCAGAGCGTGTGTATGCTATGGGTGTTCCCAACCAACTCCATTCGGACAAAAAAACACGGAAAAGTCAGATGGAAGTCCGACCGTGTGTACGAGGCTTAAAGCTTACTGGTATCTCAAAGGTTTTTTGAGTCAGTACTTGTATGCTCATCACAGCTAACATCCAGGCTTCCCCTGATTCAAGCATCTGTAAAAACTAAAACTAAAGCAAGCAATTATTCAAGCATCTGTCATAACCATGAGCCTGAATGGTTACATAAGCTGAATTTTAAATAAAAACTAAGCATTAAACAATATATTAAGTACAAAAAATAGAAAAGACAGGAATAAAAGGACTTTCAGGCCTCATTAGCACTCCTAACTCTAATCATTAACCAAACCTTTATATAAAATTTAAACTTCATTTCACTATAAAATAAATCCTAAACTCTAGGCCCCTTTCACACATGTGGACCGTTCATTTCACCAGTTCAGTCCCGTTTTTTCAAAGAGAAAAAAAACAGATAAAATTTGCATCAGTTTTTCATAAATTTTTACATTAGTTTTTTTTTTTTACATCAGAGACCTTAATTACTTAAGTCCCGAAGCCATTTTCTCATGTAAAAACAGACCGTTTGTACACTTACAACCATTTTTCACCCAATCCATTTTTCTAATGGAAGAAAAATGGAAAGTTGTATCAAATACTTACCATAATTTTCCTTTCCTGACACAGCATGTCAGCATATACGTATGGGAAGGCTCCGCCACCCTGCCCAATTCAGGACCGGTTATATTATAAAAGTAGGTCTCCTCCCTTCCTGCAGTATTCTCTTTTTTTCCCTCACTGCTACAGCCGGTTATGCTACTGCTAAAAAGCAGAATTTTTATTTTTCCCTCACCTTGCCGGACGCTTCTGGCCAAGCCGCACAGGTTCAAGCCTCTCCTGTGATAAAGCTCCCCGCTGTAAAGGCAGACATGAACGCCTATATGGGGGAGACCCCACCCCCCTCCCCTCTCAAGATCCAGGAAGATATGGGGTGAGGGCATCTGGTCTCTAGGGAGTGCTCCTTTATCATGACGCCATGGATGGACATTCATTGGACTGTCTGTTTGGACATGAAGCATGCAAGTGGTAAGGCACCACATGGTGCAAAACTCCATTCAGTTACTGCTGCAAGTATGTGGTTAAGCTTGCATTTCTGAAGGCTTGTGGTTGTGTCTGCAATACTGCTAATGATGATAGCAGGTGTGCTGTGCTGTGCTGAAGCCTTCCTACTAACTGAACAAGCCTGGCCCTACAGTCTTGACTTATTTTCTGCAGGTATGCTGTTGGTTTGCATTTCTGAAAAGCATATATCACACATGTGAATCTAACTGGCTATCCATAGTGCCACTTTGTTTACTAATGTTTCACAGATTGGAGTCTGTGTCTGCAGTTTTGCTAATGCTTGAACTGATAACAGGTGATATTGAGCCCTTTCCTTTTAATGCAGGGCCTGGCCCTGCAGGATGGGCTCACTGTGTATTGATGCTTGGTTGTGGTATGATCCTTGGTGGTACATGTGTCTAAGGTAGGTTTAACCTGCTAGTGCTAATTGTCAGATGACTATTAACTTGCGCTGCTTGTCTATGATTACATTAACTCTACAGTGGGAATGACTGTGATGTGTTTATTTCTATGCATTTACATGCTGACCTTGGTTCTAAAATAAAAGTCAGGATCTGTTTAGTCACATTCCTTAGTACTTACCTGTTAGCAATATGTAATTGCTTGTATTATTTGGGGTACCCCACAGAAAGATATGTGGTTTGTAGTGGTTACTACTTATGGCAAATACCCCAGGCATGGCTCCAGGCTTCAGCTCATCTGTGAACCAGTAGCAATCAGCCTTCCTAGAGACCAGCAACTTTAACTAAGGTGAGGGCAGGTAGGTATATGGTATATCCTAAAAGAGTGCACATTATGGGCATAATGAGCGTAAATCTCTCCAGCCCTCAACACCAACACCAGTCAACCTACTTCTGCAACAGGGGACAGATCCTCTTCAGCCCTGAAAGAACCACTATGTAGTTAACTGCCAGTGGAGGCAGATCAAGAAGTCTCTACAGTAATCATAGTGGTCTGGTGGTAACTGGTGTGTCGGCCAAAATGCAAAACAAGGTTGCAGGCCAAAGACAGTGACAAAGGTGCAGAGACTGAAAAGGCCTACAGTCACTAATGGTTCCATACCAAGCCTAATAAAACAATTGTGTTTGTTTAAAGGCAACATCTACCTCAGAGCTTGCTTCTGGGAAATTGCTATGACAAGTTGGCATATCAGAAGCAAAAGGTGGATACTTTAACCCCATCCAAGCTGACTGTGTGGAGCTCGGGGACTAAGCTATTCAAACAAAGGCATCTAAAGGGTACCTCTGCCTCAAAAGCAGCCGGCCAAACAGGCTGCATCAGATTAACCAAGGGTGCCATTCTTCCAACAGAAGAGGCAATATCCTTTGCAGAGACCCTGGGACAGCAAATAGAGCCAGAGATGAAGAAGGTTCATACTGCTGTTAAGTAGTGTTTTGTGTCCTGCAATTGTGCTCACTTCGGTAGCCAGACTGTCAGGACCCCAGACAGGATGAAAGCAGAGCTCTGGTCTGTGATAAAATCTCTATGATGGCGGATCCTAGATTGAAAATGGAGTAGCCAATGATGCAGTTCAGACACTGCGAATACAAAACTATATGCGGTTTCTCCAGTAATCATTGTGGTCAGTGAACCCTTATGTCCCATCCCACAAGTAAACACATGCCGCTTTAAGTCAGAGTGGTGACTGTTCAAGTCGGATCTGGTGATATTTAGAAGGAGGATTAATTCCTTATGTTAATCACCAATGACCAGAGGATAGCCAAAAGGCAAAGTAACAGAGTGAATGACAGGTTACACCTGGGATTACTATAGCGGAGAATAAAGAATAAAGAATTATCTTTATTTGCCTAAACCCAAGCCGCCCAATAGGGTCAGCTGACAGTTATATGTAAATTTGAGCTTAGGATCTGTGGGTCCTGTGCATTAAGGAAGCCAATGGAATTTTTTTTCATTTCTCTACCAATTCATTGCATTCCCTTAATGATGCATCAGAGCACAAGGGTTGTGATTACATGGTCGTTAGTCAAAAGTAAGGCCTCGTACACACGACCGAGTTTCTCGGCAAGAACCAGCAAGAAACTTGCTGGCAGAGATGTCTTGCCGAGAAATTCGTTCGTGTGTATGGTTTCTCGTTGAGAAAACCGACAAGTAACCTCAACGAGAAAATAGAGAACCTGCTCTCTATTTTCTCGTCGAGATTCTCGTCAGCCTGTTTCTTGACGAGAAAAGTGAGTGTGTGTACACTTACCTGTCCGCCGGGAAGCCCGCGCATGTTCGAAATGAATTCAACGCATGCGCGGTAGCTTCCTAGGCATAGATAGGGTATACCAAGATGGCGGCGACGGCATCGAATGTGACGAGCACATGCTCGTCGTAGTCGATGACGTCACCGCGTACGCTCCATTCAAAGAACCGCGGGTTCTTTGAATCGAGCGTGTGTACACTCGGCCGGGACAATTTTCTTGTCCAAGAATCTCGTCGAAAAAAAACGACATGTTTTTTTCGACGAGAATCTCGCCCGTGTGTACGAGGCCTAAGACTTGAATAACAGGCGGAAGGTTAAGGATCCAAAAAATTGCACAGGCCATCGTTGCAATTAATCTCTCCAGCCGTCAGTAAGGCTTGACCTCCACAAATCATACCCCATGATTTCCAAGGAGTATCGTTCATAGCGGTGCGAATCCCTCCCCCCCCAAGTCGCTGCAACGGTAAAGTAGTCCCTACACTACTTTTAAGCCCACTGTGATCTAACTTGGGGCCATAGACATCAAGAATACACAGGCATTGATTCAAGACACATAGAAATCGCAGTAAATCGCACGATTTTAGGTCGCAATAGTGGAAACCTAGGCTGAGACTGTCGATGGTCTTTGGACCTAGCAAGTTGTATATTTGCATGGTTGCATAGGGGGTAAGGTTGAGGATGGACACAGGTCCATCAAGTCCAACCTATGTGTGATTATATATCGATATTACCTTATATATCCTGTATGTTGTGGTCATCTACAAGTATGTGTGTGTGTATACTGTATACACACTTCAAAAGACCCATGTTGCAGCAAGTACCTTCGCCTGGCAATTAGAGTTCACTATGAGTTCATCTGGCAGACTGTGACCTTTCCACAAACTCCAGACATTTCCTGGGATATTGGGTCCAGTAAGTTCCGACTTGCGGGACCAAGGACTTCTGGTGAGCCTTGTCTGGACAACAGACTGGCGCAATGACTTCCAGATTCTGGGAAAAGAGTCCCAGTACAGACTCTGATCGAGTTGGGAGGAACCATCATCGAGAGACCAACTAGTCTCATCACAACAATGACCTACCGGGAAGCAATTCTGAATCTCTGAAAATAAATACAATAAAGTTACACTCAGAGAGAGCAACAGTATAAGTATCTCACTTGAACAAATGGCTCTTTCCCATAGGTTGCATCCCACGGTCGCAAGAGCAATAAAGTAGCCGGTAGTAAACCATGAGGTCCGAGGTGCCCAAGGGAAGGTTGACAACTGTGTTAACGGGTTTTGTAGTAAGGAAAGACTTACTTCCTGCACTAGAAACAGTAACTCCACAGAGGAGAAAAGTCCCCTCTTGGGGAGGTAGATAAACAAACTAATATGTCAGCGTATCAGCTATTAGGCATACCAATCATCCCAAGTGGTTACTCGTCGGGTATTCATGCAATGGAGGACAAGGTGTCCAAAAGTCAGAGTTATAGCGGTCGCAGACTGGAGTCTTTCCGAAACGCAACAAATAAGTCTCAACTATGCTGAAAAGACTCAGCAAAACGGGGAAGTCCTATCTTCGCTGTCAAGAAGGAATGCAAAACTAGTCAACTTCTGTCAGATGTATCTCCCAGCACGTTAAGTAGGGTTTTCTAGAACTTACAGACCAGATGGCGTAAGATACAAAAGCCGTCGGATGACAAGGGACGGTCTCCAAAACAAAAAGCTGGTCAAGAGATCGGCAACAAATAAGGCTATCAAGATATTGGTCTGACTGTAACCTGGGTGGCTTCCCAGAGGTGGAAGCAGAGAAACTAATGACAGCCAACTGGGTCGGCAAATTAGCCAATATGTATATTCAACAAACCTAATACTCTCCAGGATCCTTATCCGGATTCGCAGTCATTCGGTGGTGATAACAATAATTGCCCTGTGGCTTGCAGGCCATAATATCCGCGGGTACAGTCTCAGATCCGAGAACCTCCTCCTATTCTCCTTCCTGAGATCCAACACCTCATACAGCGTAGCCAATGGTATCTTCCAAATTTCATACAAGTTATATCTAGAGGCTGGAGACCAAGAAGTAGAGGTCTCACCGTTTAGTGTTTGAAATCCTATGGAGGTCAGAGCGCCTACTCCAAACTTCAAGTACATTAGATACGAGAAAAACCTACAGAATTTAAAGGATGGAATTCTCTACTCCTTACTGTAAGGATTGCATTGTATACAAGTAAGCCTAGATACGGCATTAAAGGATACATGAAACTCAGTCCAACAACGGTGGTATCCAACAACAGTGGTATCCAACAACGGTGGTATCCAGCAACGGTGGTATCCAGCAACGGTTGCATATCTTAGCAACCAATTCCGAAAGACCTGGGCAAGTTATTATTTTCCCCATTTAGTCTTCCAAATAGTATGAGACACATTATCTCACTCTCCATTTAAAGGGATAGGACATCCTAAATATGGCCAGTAACATGGAATAAGTATTCCTTTTGGCGAATAGGTCTAGAAAGATCTCAGACATCCAAGTGTCAAGCTATAAACTACCTTGTTGCTGAAATTATCAGGCAAAATGGCTCTAGTCTCTTCCTCAACACTATACAAAGGTTGGTATCTTTGCAATCTGGGAAAGAACATCAGCCTTCTGGTATATCCAAACTAAAGTGTTTGAAGTACCACGAACATTGAAAATAGTCAAGGTTTAAAAGAGACATAGAATTGGCCCTTCTTCTAGGAGAAAAACGATAGACTCATCAGGCCTAACGGCATCGGAAAAAGACAATCACTGTCTAACGAAGACAATCGCAGTGGTGCGGATTAAGTTAGTCAAAGCTTAGATGACTAGGAAAAACCCATCAGATGAGGGCAGAGACCGCTCTTCCAGTCTGATTGCGCATGCATTGACGGAACTCCAGAATAGTTCCTCCAGAGTTAATATGTAAACTACGACCTGGTCTACATTCAACACGTTTGGGGGTCCATACTTGTGGACCCAGCAGTTTTACCTACAATACATCTCAGTCGTTAGTGGGTATAGAGCTAATCCTCTTAAACACTTGAGCAGTACCCACCCTTGTTGTCTGGTGATTTGGTACATCCCATACCTATATGCTGTCATGCTGTCTCAGGAAAAGGGAAAATGTTATACTTACCTGACGGTAATTTTCCTTTCCTGATGCAAGCATGACAGCATATAGGTCCCCTCCCAAAAAAATAAATAAATAAATAAAATAAAATAAAAATATCATGAAAATATAATAAAGGCCTTCGCAGTGATACTAAGTTACGAGAATACTGTAGGAAGGGAGGAGACCTACTTTTATAATATAACCGGTCCTGAATTGGGCAGGGAGGCGGAGCCTTCCCATACGTATATGCTGTCATGCTTGCATCAGGAAAGGAAAATTACCATCAGGTAAGTATAAAATTTTCCCTTTTCCTGGCGCCAATACATGGCAGCATACATATAATATAGCCAAACCCCTATATCCACCCACAGGACCTGTTTAGCTCTCTAAAAGTCTGACTGAAAGCTACCTCCTCCATTCTCCGTATAAAGCACAAAGGTAAGAGGGAGGGTTTGTATGCTGTCATGTATTGGCGTCAGGAAGGGAAAATTACAATAAGTATTTGATACAATTTTCCATTTTCCTGACGCCAACATGGCAGCATACATATGATACATAATGAGCTTTTGAGAAGGAGGGTTTAATGCTGCAAACTTAGTCTTTATTTGACAATAGACATAGAAGCTTGGATGGTTTTCCTCCCAAACGCTACTGTAGTAAGAGCTGCTGGATCTACCCTGTAGTGTTTTAAGAACGTATGATGTGATGACCAGCTAGCCGTTTTGCAGACTGTCTCCAGAGACTCTCCTGCTCATGCCGCTCAAGAAGAAGACATCGCCCTGGTTGAGTGAGCTCTAACCACCTCTGGAGGATCCTTCCCGGCCGCTCTATAAGCCCTGTGAATAGTTTTTACTTTCCTGTTCAACATGGTTCTGAATGAAAAGTCGGTCAGAATGTAGAAGTAGCCTGGAGATAGGCTTTGAGGACTTTTGTAATGTCCAACTCCTGCAGATCAGCATCTGATTCCGCTGGGAAGGCTGGATGCACCCATTCACTGGAGAGATTAAATATCGATGTGGATCACTTTGGGACAAAGTGATCCAATGGTCTCAGCACAACCCTGTCTGGGAAGAACGTGGAATAAGGTTCGGCTACCCCCAATTCTTGGAGTTCGAACCCTTCCCCCTAAAGTTATGGCTATTAGGAAAGCCATTTTTAAAGGTGATATCCCATAATGAACAGTCTTCTGTCGGAGCACAAGGAGGGTTTTCTAGAAAATTGATGACTACTGCCAGGTTCCATTGGGGGAACCCATTTCTTTTTTTGGGTAAAAGCTGAGATGGCTGAAATTTGCACATTAAGCAAACTTGGGCTGTGCCCCAAATCCAATCCGTATTGCAGGAAAGACAGAATTTGAGATACATTTGGGTCACCAGGGTCAAACTGACGTCCAGTTGCAAAGCTTGTGAACCTATTCCATATTCTGGAGTAGAGGGCATTGGTTGACCCCTTTCTGGAACCCTGTAAAGTTCTAATAACTTCTGAAGAACATCCTAACTCTTGTAACCCCTGCCTTTTAATCTCCAGGCCGCTAAGGCCAGTCATGATGGTTGCGGTTGTAGAATATCTCCCTGTGACAGGAGATGAGGAGTCACCGGCAGAGTGATCGGTGGGCACATGCTGAGATCCATTACCAGAGAGAGAATCATGGTCTGCGATGCCAGTAAGGTAATACTGCAATGACTGTCAAATTCTCTGTCAATCTCCTCAGGAATTTCAGGATAAGAGTAATTGGAGGGAAGGCATAGACCAGTTGAGAAACCCAAGGATGGGTCAAGGCGTCTGTCCCCCCTGCTAATGGATGAATGCAGCGTGAGAGGATCCAGCTCACCTTGCAGTTGGTTAATGAGGCAAAGAGACACCCCCCAATCGCGGAATGATCTGTTTGAACAATTCAGGGTGAAGGGACCATTCGTTGGGATCCTTGAATTGTCTGGATAGGCGATCTGCTTCTAAGTTCTGACAGCCTGGAAGATATATGGCCCTCAATCCTGGGAGATATTGTTGTGCCAATGTCATGATCGGTTCCACCTCTCTCAAGAGGGATTGGCTGTGCGTTCTGCCTTGACACTGTATGTAGGACACTGCTGCTGTGTTGTCCAGTTGGAGCAGGACTGGGCGACCCTGTATGTGAGGCAGCAAGGTGACCAACATCATAAATGCTGCTCGAAATTACAGAATATTGGAAACTAGGCCCCGAGAGGGAAATTTCCTTCTGCCCTGGATCTTGAGTTGTTCGCAGGAGGCGCCCCGCTACGCTGGCATCTGTGGTAACAATGATCCATGGCTGCGGCCCTTATTGACTATGCGGTTTAGTGTTTCTTGTTTAGTCTACCACCAGAGACTCTAGCGTAGCCGGCTGGTGATCCTGATTGGCAGGGTTAGACAAACTCTTTTCCACTGCATCAGGAAGCCTTGTTAGAAAACTCTGAGTTTCCAGTGAGCCCAAGGGATCCTCAGGATACATGAAGTCATCGTCCTAAGAAGACTTATGCACTGGGATGCTGACATCACTGGTGCAGCCAATGCCTGTTGAAACTTCTCCCTGATTTTGGGGAGTTTCTGAAGTGGCAAAGAAACTGTGGCCACCTGAGTATTGAATTGGGCCCCTAGGTAGACCATATTCTGTGTAGGTTCCAGCTGGCTCTGGTAATGCCTGTCCCATACCGCAAATCTGAGGAACTGCTGGTATGACTGAAGGATCGGGATATGCTGGTAGGCATCCTGAAAGTCCACTGAAATCCTCCAGTCTCCTGGTTGAATTACCTGGATTATGGTATAGAGAGACTCCATCTGGAGTCTCTTTATCCAGATAAATTGATTCAGCCTTTTGAGGTCGTTCTGGAGGCTGCCATTTGAACAGCCAATAATGGCCTTGTGCAGGTTTTGCCAGAATTGGGCCACTTTGAGAAGCCTGGCTCCAACTGCCTCCTGGGCAGGCCTGGCGTTTTAAGGGCTTCTGGGTATCTGAGGGAGCCGCAGGGGCCTTAGCTTGATTACGATCTTATGAAGGTTGACTGTGTACCCCTCCAACCCCTTCTTGAGTCCTTGGATGGGCGAAAGCCTCCAAAATCCCAGTACCTGTTTGGCGCTCCTCTGGATGGTTGCCCCCTTTGGCGTCTTGACCTTCGATCTTGGGGCAGAAGACCGGATTTTCCTTCTGTAACCCTGGAGATGGCAGTCTCCAGTTTTTGGCCAATCGGGGCCTCCCCATCAAAAGGCAGTTTACAGCAAAGAGGATGGGTCCGCCCAGGGTTTTAGCCACAACACTCTTTTGGCTCTGACTGAGCTGAGCATGGCTCTGGAGGACCATCGAATGATGTCTATAGCTGCCTCACCTAGGAAGTCCGCCAAGAGTTTTATCTCATCAAGAGCCTTAATAATTTTTTCTTTTGGCAGCTGGTTTTTGTTTGCATACTCCAAGTTCTACGAACACACTCATATAGCGAGGTAGGACGTTCTTAAGTGTCAATGTGTTTATCAAGGATATCGCGAAAGGAGGAAGAGTCTTCCATCGGAAGTGTCACATTCTTGGCCAGTCTTGTGACTGCCAAATCCACCGTTGGTGGGTTAGATAAAGGAGCCGCATCCACCTCCGCGAGTGGATACAACTTCTGCAACCTATTGGTTGAGGAGAATTTTCTCTCCCCCTTCTCCCATTCCTCCTAAAACAGGCCTCTTATTTCTGTCATACAAACAGGCCTCTTATTTCTGTTCCTCCTATGGAACCCAAAAGGCTTGTTCACACTTTCAGCAGGCTCTGCTATTGCACTGAAAATGATCTGTGCTTAGGTCACTTTTCAGAGACATTTGATAGTATCACGTAGAGAGAACAAGTGTTCCCGCTATGCGATTTTCAAAGAGCGATTTGCACACAATGTTGCAACTTGCATGGGGGCGGCCTATTCACTTGGTTGCCCTATGCGTGCAAAAAGAAGCCCCTGCTCCTATTTAGGGGCCACAAGCTTTGCACAATGTTTTTAAAGGCACATTCTCCCACATGAAAATCACATTTGTTTCTTTATTTCTCTCTGTTGCCATGCAGTCCCCTTTGCACCTTTCGGTTCTTCCGCCAGCATGAGCCTAACACCACATAACCAAGACCCCCACAATAACGGGTAAGTGCCAACTTTGGGTAAGTAAGAAGGTGTGGGAAAAAAGATTTACATTTGGGGTGCCCTGAAAGGATAAAGGCACCTAATGCGTGTAGCTATTGCCATACAATTTAAAATCAGATTGTATGGTGTGTGATAATGTTTTCTCCTTCTTTGGAGGAGGCTCCTGGATCCTCCCATTCCAGTGCAGCTTTTACTGCCTTAATGAATGGTGGTATCATCGAAAATCAACGCCTGAACTTTCAGGATCCTCTGCCAAGGAGAAGGCAGTATCTTCTCCCACTGCCTGGAGGGTTGGCTGGAATACTGGGTCTGGGGAATCAGCCTGCCTAATCCGCTGGGCTGGAGTCATGCCTGGAGTGCCTGGTACCTCTCTAGTTAGAGAGCATTGAATGGCTTGGTTTAGACCTGGTGCAGGGCCCACACTCTGTTCGTCTGCTCCTGTCCCTGGTTGTCAGAGATGACTGGAAAATTCTGCAGGGAGTCGCGGACTACTTTCTTGAGCAAGGTTGACACCTGCTGACTCTCATACTCCCGGTCTCTGGCAAGCTGCCTGAGGCAGTTGCTGCAAAGTAGCTTTCCTGGCATAGGGTCATCTCCACATGACCAACATTTGCCTTCTCGGGTGCTGAGCCCTCGGAGGAAAAGCTGTGTGCTTTCTCTTAAGTGTACATTTGTGTTCTTTGTACTGGGGTCCGCCAGGACTGAAACAGTCACTTTATGCCCTGGAAAAATCCTGACGATCCAGAGGGCCTCTGGACCTCCTAGAGCGGGAGTGGGAGCAGCTGGGGCTGCAGTAGACAAGAAGGCATGCTAGTCAGGGCATAACGCACTCTTTTTCCCACATCTTCTTACTTACCCAAAGTTGGCATTTACCCGTTATTGTGGTGGTCTTGGTTATGTGGTTATGTGGTGTTAGGCTCATGCTGGCGGAAGAACCGAAAGGTGCAAAGGGGACTGCATGGCAACAGAGAGAAATAAAGAAACACATTTAAATAAAATAAATCTGGGCAACCCCCCCCCCCCCCCCCCCTAGTAATATGTTCTTCCTTTCTCCCCTCATTACTAGAATAGTAAGACCTTTCCTGCTGCCTCTCTGGGTGCCGAGAGAGAAGAGAGAGAGAGAGAGAGAGAGACTCAGCCCTCCTCTCCTCTGTTCTAATCAAAAAAGGGCTAGTACAATTGGAAGCCCACACCCATCCACACGAAAGGACACTTTTAAGCTGGCTACACATCATACGATTCTCTGAAGATTTTTTTTTCCCTCAGGATTTACCAAAACCACACAATACAAGGTCAAACCTTAAGAGCCTCAATTTGTATGCAATCAGACAGGCCCCTGCACTACATGGTCCCGGCAAATCTAAAGGAAATCAGACAACAAAAGCTGCACAATGTGTATGACGTCTTAAAAACATGAGAGCAAGAAAAAAAACATTTTAAAGAAAGAGTTCCATAGGAGAGAAGACATCATGCAGTCCCAGCTGCTGGATCCGGACCCCACAGCAGGCATGCCACAAGAGGGATATAGTCTCTGATTAGAGAACACCTCCGCCCCAAAAGACCACCAGAAGGGGCTCCCCACCTTGTTGGTGCATTTAGCAACCCAAGATGTGGGACTGCGTTCTGGGAGAGGCTTGAACCCATACGGACTGACACAGGTAAGAGCATATCCTGAGTGTAATGGTCTGTAGGTGTTGATATTTGGGGACAAAAAGGAGTATAGCGCTTACCACCCTCTCCTCCTTGTCTTTCGGCTCCTTGCAGGAGGAAAGGGCACACCCAGCTCTATATGCCTGTACCCTCCTGTGTGAGGAGGTTGAGCGGTGTTGTGATGGGTCTCCGCAGCCAGATATTCCTTCCGAATGGTTCTCATCTCTATAGCTAATAAAGACAAGTCTCTATTTCCCCCCAATGACTTCAATGTCCACACCGGCTGTAACTTCAACGTAGAGTTTATTTCTCTTAAACGACAGTCTCTGATAGGAAAGGTTGGAGAAAGAACAGGACAGCATAAAGGTGTGGTAGTGGTCCAGGCACAAATGTAATACACTTCACTGCTTGGCTTCTCAAGCAGACTTAGCCCATTTGGATAGTCTCCCTAGCAGCTCAAATGGTACTCGAACTGACCGCTCAATCACTATACAAACTGGTACCCTGGTCTCTGCCACAGACCTGGTGAACTTGGTCTCTGCCACAGACCTGGTGAACTTGGTCTCTTTTTAAGCTTGGCCTCTTTGTAAGGAGAAGACATCCCTCCAGAGAGTTACTGGGCCCCTTCCTTCACTGTGACTTCTCACTAGTCCCTCGGAACGGTCCTCCCGCTGGCCTCCTCGTCTAAGATGCGGGGTCCCCTCGCAAGGCGACACCCTGAGATTCCTCGATCCTTGACGGGCCCCAGCCGAAGATGCTTGGCCCAAGGCCTTTAATTGCAGCCCCAGGGCTAAAGGTGCCTGGGACTGATTCACCGACCTCCGCCCCTGGGCCAAAAGGTGCCCAGGGCGGACAGGAACACACACTCCCTGGGAGTAGGACTCCCGACGACAACCAACGAACGACCCCTGAACAGGCAGCGTCTGCCCCTTTTATATCCTCTCCCAGCATACACAGAAGGCGGACCACTCCCACTGTATGGCTGCCGAGAGGGGACACACAAGGCACAGCACTGTATCAGCAGTTCAACCCTGGCCCACCATGACAGCACCACTTGCAGGCCACAGAGACCAGCACACGGATACTCTTCCTGCAGACAAAATGGTTGATAATGTCCCAATAATTTAGGTGTTTGAGCATAACTACCACTCAAACACTACCCCTAAATTGAGGACCCCGCTTGAGGAGAATGGGGAGGTAGCTCTCAGTCAGACTTTTATAGAGCTAAACAGGTCCTGTGGGTGGATATAGGGGCGGAACTATATCATATGTATGCTGCCATCAGTGGCGGAACTACCACCATAGCGACCCACATGGGCGCTATGGGGCCCGCAGCCCAGTGGGGCCGGGGAGGATGAGGAATGCATACTGTACTTGCCACCGCTAGAGATCCGCGGCACTGGTCATTTCTGTCTCCATCTCCATTTTACAGAAGACCAGCTAAGGAAGAATTAAGAGGCGGAGCCCGGGTGGCAATGAAAGCAGCTGCAATAGAAATGGAGCTCCATTTCTATTGTCCGCTTTCTTGCTACCCAGGCTCCGCCTCTTGGCTCTGTAAATGGCGCGGAGACGAGCATAGTGAGTCCTGAGCGGCGCAGAGGCCCGATGGAGAGTCCTGGGTCCCGGCGCCGCACTATCCCTGTCTGAGTGAGTCTCTGCTGTCTCACTATCACTGGCTGCCTCCTATCACATTGTGCCACCCAGATAGTCAGTGACAATCTGAGCAAGTAACTCTCTGGGCAGCTGTACCCCCAGGTGCATGAATGGGGGAGGCGGGGGGTCTGTACTCCTGGGGGGTCTGTACTCCTGGGGGGGTGAATTGTCCTGGGGGGTCTGTAATCCTGGAGGGATGAATTGTCCTGGGGGGGGGGTCTGTACTCCTGGGGGGAGAATTGTCCTGGGGGGTCTGTACTCCTGGGGGGGTGAATTGTCCTGTGGGGGTCTGTACTCCTGGGGGGGTGAATTGTCCTGGGGGGGTCTGTACTCCTGGGGGTGAATTGTCCTGGTGGGGTCTGTACTCCTGGGGGGGTGAATTGTCCTGGGGGTCTGTACTCCTGGGGAGGGGTGAATTGTCCTGGGGGTCTGTACTCCTGGGGAGGGGTGAATTGTCCTGGGGGTCTGTACTCCTGGGGTGTGAATTGTCCTGGGGGGTCTGTACAGATGGGGGTTATCTTGGGGGGGTCTGTACTCTTGGAGGGGGTCTGTACAGTTGGAGGGGGTTGAGTTGTCCTGGGGGGTCTGTACAGATGGGGCTGGTTTGTCCAGGGGGGGTCTGTACCAGATGGAGGAGGGGGTGGTTTATTCTGAGGGGGGTCTTTACTGATGTAGGGGGGTCTATACTGATAGAGGAGGGTCTGTACTGTACTTTTTCTGCACCTGGTGACACCAACCCTAGTGACGCCACTGGTAACTGGGAATGCCTGATGTAAGGAGGGACTCTACTGGGGGCACCTGATGTAAGGAGGGACTCTACTGGGAATGCCTGATGTAAGGAGGGACTCTACTGGGAATGCCTGATGTAAGGAGGGACTCTACTGGGAATGCCTGATGTAAGGAGGGACTCTACTGGGAATGCCTGATGTAAGGAGGGACTCTACTGGGGGCACCTGATGTAAGGAGGGACTCTACTGGGGGCACCTGATGTAAGGAGGGACTCTACTGGGGGCACCTGATGTAAGGAGGGACTCTGCTGGGAATGCCTGATGTAAGGAGGGACTCTACTGGGAATGCCTGATGTAAGGAGGGACTCTACTGGGAATGCCTGATGTAAGGAGGGACTCTACTGGGAATGCCTGATGTAAGGAGGGACTCTACTGGGAATGCCTGATGTAAGGAGGGACTCTACTGGGAATGCCTGATGTAAGGAGGGACTCTACTGGGAATGCCTGATGTAAGGAGGGACTCTACTGGGAATGCCTGATGTAAGGAGGGACTCTACTGGGAATGCCTGATGTAAGGAGGGACTCTTCTGGGGACACCTGATATAAGGACGGATTCTGCTGGGAATGCCTGATATAAGGATGGACTTTGCTGGGAACACCTGATGGCATCTGGTGGCAGGCGACGTGGCAAGTGACACACTCGGAGCTCCCACTGATTCTGCATTATGGTGAGTTGAACTATTTAATTTTATATTACAATGTAATATAAGAAATAATGCGCTTTATTCATCCTGATACCATAACAACCATGGTGCCGTGATGATTGAAGCGCTAACACCAGGTGTTTGTAGTATCTTTATCTACTGATTGTTAAACTTTCTGGAATACACATATTGCTATTGTGGTGTAGGATCTGGGCCTGCTGTCTTTCTCTCTCTCTCTTTCTTTCTTTCTTCATTCCTCCATCCCTCATTCATCTCAGACTCGAACAACACCCGATTTGAGGCACATCCTTTAAGCCACGCCCACTATTTAATTTAAGCCCTACCATTTTTTTTGTTGGAGGGGGGCTGTTTGCAGGGGGGGCCCCATACAACATTTTGCTATGGAGCCCTGTGATTTCTAGTTACGCCCCTGGCTGCCATGTTGGCTTCAGGAAAATAGGGCTTTCATCCATTGCAAAAAACAAATGTTGATGGAAGCACAGCCATCTTTAAAAAAAAATTGGACCCTGGGCACTCTGAGACATACAATAAATAGCAGCTATACACAAAATCAGTTCACTGCAGCAGATCAGGCAGCGATTTGTTGCTAGAGGTTACAGCACACATTACGGCTCAGTGATTAGTTGCTAGAGCTTACAGAACATAATTTCTGCTTGCTGATTGGTTGTTAGAGGTTACTGCACATTATTACTGCTCACCAATTGGTTGCTAGAGGTTACTGCACATCATTACCCCTCACCAGTTGGTTGCTAGAGGTTACTGCACATCATTATTGTTGCTCACTACTTGGTTGCTAGAAATTACAGGAGATTACTGTTCACTGATTTGCTGCTGAAGGTTACTGCACATTATTACCGCTCACTGGTGCTGGAGGTTACAGCACATCATTACAGCCCACTGGTTGGTTGCTAGAGGTTACAGCACATCATTACAGTGCAGTGATGAGGGGTGCGCTATGTACGGAGTGCAGGGTTGAGGGGTGCACTGTGCAGGGTTGAGGGCTGCGCTGTGCACGAAGTGCAGGGTTGAGGGCTGCGCTGTGCACGAAGTGCAGGGCAGAGGGGTGTGCTGTGCGTGGAGTGCAGGGCGGAGGGATGCACTGTGCGTGGAGTGCAGGGCGGGGGGTGCACTGTGCGTGGAGTGCAGGGAGGAAGGGTGCACTGTGCGTGGAGTGCAGGGAGGAAGGGTGCACTGTACGTGGAGTGCAGGGCGGAGGGGTGCACTGTGCGTGGAGGACAGGGCGGAGGGGTGTGCTGTGTGTGGAGTGCACGGAGTGCAGGGCTGAGGGGTGCGCTGTGCGTGGAGTGCAGGGCTGAGGGGTGCACTGTGCGTGGAGTGCAGGACTGAGGGGTGCACTGTGTGTGGAGTGCAGGGCTAAGGGGTGCACGGAGAGAGAGAGAGAGAGAGTTGAGGGAAAGGGGGTGAGAGGGGGTGGGTGAGAGAGGGGGGTGAGTGTAGGAGAGAGGGAGTGAGTGTAAAAGAGAGGGGGTGAGTGTAGGACCCCTTTCACACTGAGGCGTTTTTCAGGCGCTTTTGGGCTAAAAATACCACCTGTAAAGCGCCTGAAAAACGCCTCCACTGCAGTCCCAGTGTGAAAGTCCGAGTGCTTTCACACTGGGGCGCTGCCAGGGCATTAAAAAAGTCCTCCAAGCAGCATCTTTGGGGCGGTGGAGGAGCGGTGTACACACCGCTCCTGCCCATTGAAATGAATGGCCACTGCTGCTGAAGCACCTGCAAAGCACTTCGGCAGCAGCGCTACATGGGCGCATTTACCTTTAATTTGGCTGCTAGTCGGGGTTAAAAGCACCTGCTAGAAGCCGAATAGCGCAGCTAAAACGACAGTAAAGTGCTGCTAAAACTAGCAGCGTTTTACCGTCAATGCCCGCCCCAGTGTGAAAGCAGCCTAAGAGACAGGGAGTGAATGAGACAGAGGAAAGGGCAGAGAGACAGAGGGGGGAGCTGAGAGATAGAGGAGAGCTGAGAGACAGAAAAGGGGGCTGAGAGACAGAGGGGGGAGCTGAGAGACAGAAAAGGGGTCTGAGAGACAGAGGAGGGGTCTGAGAGACAGAGGAGGGGTCTGAGAGACAGAGGGGGAAGCTGAGAGACAGAGGGGGAAGCTGAGAGACAGAGGGGGGTCTGAGAGACAGAGGGGGGAACTGAGAGACAGAGGGGGCAGAGAGACAGAGGGGAGGGCTGAGACAGACCACATAGCACTGTCCCTTTCTGCAGTCCCTCCTCTGCTCACCTCCCCACTGTCTCAGTGTTCTGGCATTTTTGTGTAGGATGCCAGGTACCTGATGGCCAGCAGCGGCAGCGCCAAGTCTTCCTCTTGATCCGGGGGGTGCTCTCGCTGCTCTGCTCCTTACAATGGTGCATGTTCTCTTCCTCCGTGCTCCCAGTCAGCCTGCCCTCCGGCCCAGGCCGCATGGTTCCTGGAGCAGAGAGAAGGTGGAGGAATCGAGGTTCTGGGAGCGCCGGGGTGGCCGCGCTCGCTACTGTTCGGATCTTCGGTGGTCAGGGAGGGGGTGGAGCTCTTCTCCCTCCTCGGAATTTTACATCCAACTGCCCTCCTCGCTGGCCACCTTCCCTGAATCCCCGCCGCTGTTTGCTGCCACGCTCCCGCTGTCGCCGAACTGCATAAAAAAACGGGCCACAAATTTATTAATTTTTTTTGTGGCCCGCTGTTTGCTGCCATGCTCCCGCTGCCGCTGAAAAACGGCCCAAATTAATTTTTTTAAAACCTCAAAAAAAATTTAACGGCCCACTGAGCCATCGGCCCACTGGGAAACTCCCAGTAGTCCCTATGGCCAGTCCATCCCTGGCTGAGGGGTTGCCTACCCCTGTAAATGTATGCTGAGCTGCCAGGAAAGGAAGAAGCATTTATTCTGCCAGTGTTTTTTTTTTTTTATTACTTTAATACAGTTTTAAGAGAAATCATGTGTAAAGCCCCGTACACACGGTCGGACTTTTAGCCAACAAACTTCATTTTGAGCAAGTTGGACCAACAATCCGACCGTGTGTACGCTCCATCAGACAAACTTTTTTTTTTTTTTTCAATCGGACAAAAGTTGGGTCTGCAAACGGACAAACTTTTGCCCAACAAAAGCCTGATGGAGCAAAGTCCGACCGTGTGTACAGAAAACCATAGGACTTTTGTCCGATGGACAAAACAACTAATGTTAAAATCAACCAACAATAGCAGAAGTTGACCAAAGGGTGGCGGTAAAGAGCAGAAAAGAGCAGAAAAACCACATGATGTTGCAAAAAGTTTTGGGAAAGTTTGCAGAAAAGTCCTGTGGTGTGTATGCTATGGGTGTGCCCGGCCAACTCCGTTCGGACAAAAATCCAGGGAAAAGTCAGATGGAAGTCCGACCGTGTGTATGGGGCTTAACGGTATCTTGTTTGTGGGCTGCACAACTGAAAAGTAGTCTTGCATATTTAAAGCAGTCCATTTTCTGCCTCCAAAAGCACATGCAGTAGTTTCTATCAATATAATTATATGACATAAGAGGGTGGAGCCTTACAGATGCACGTCATAATTTAGTTGTGCCTAGGGCTATGTGATGTCTGACTACAGCCCTGAACTGAGATATAAAACATATGTAGCGGGGTGTTACATTTAGGGGGCAGGTGTCTGAGTGTAATCAGGCTCAGATGCACTATTGCTAGGGTCTATGGACTATATTTTCCTGTGGAGGAGATCAATGGTGCCTAGTTCCCTGCAGTCTATAGGTGGCGCTGTCGCCATAGACTGGGGTTGAACCATCGTTGAAGGTTGTGCCTTTTTGTGTCCCCTCTCGGCGGTGGTACGGCGGGGCGGGGAACCCACTGTGCCTGCTGGGAGGGGGTATAAAAGGGGCGGCCATCTTCCACACGGGGTCCCAGGCACCTTCAGCCTGGGGCTGCTGTTCCGGTTCGCCCGCGCCCAGGTGCCCTTGGCCTGGGTGTAGGGGATCGAATGCCATCCCAGGCACCTTCGGCCTGGGGTGAGGTACTGCTTGAGAAGGCCTGGGGCCCAGTACCTTCGACTGGGTCCTGCGAGGGATCAAGGAATCCTAGGGGTCCACTGAGTGAGGGAACCCGAATCTAGGACGGGGGGGACCAAAGAGGTTACCCTTCCCGAAGACCCATTGCAGCAATTTTGTGACGGTGGGGCCTCTGGTGACCATCCGGATGGATGTCTTCTCCCTGACAGGGGTCGCAACTTTTTGAAGGTAGTCCACGTTTTTATGGTCTGTGGCAGAGACCCAACAATCATGGTCTGTGGCAGGGACCTTATTTCACCTGGTCCGTGGCAGGGACCAACCTCACGGTCGGTGGCAGCGACTGTGCGCCATAACTGTTGTGAAATCCTAACAGTTTAGTTTCATTGATAAGGATTGTGCCTGGACTTCCTTCCCACTTTGTTCTGAACTGTTCTGTGTCTGACCAGTCGCTCTCAAAGGACTATTTATTGCTCTGAAGAATAAATAAGTGTTGGACTTTCAGTGGTGTGGAACTTGACTTTCTGGGAGCTAAAGGGTCCTACCTCCACCTGCGTGGAGGGTGGGAGTCATCCTTGAGGGAAGTTTTGGCTCTGGACGGGGACACAGGCCCGAAGGTAAAAAGTTATAGCTCACACCTCTGCACACAAGAGGATACGAGCTGGTGGTGCGCCACACTCTCCTCCCTGGTCCCCTAGACGAGAGCCATTGACCGAGAAGAGAAAGAGGGAGTGAGAGGTGAGGTCGCTACATATATAAACTCAGCTTTTTGTAAATGTATTCAACTAGCATGAGCTCTTTACTGTCAAGCTGTTTTTCCATGAAACAATTGTCCTCTTTTGTTATTGAACAAGTATGTACGCAGGAAATACATGAATTATGAATTTTTTATACTGAGTGATTTACAGTGTGCATTATGCTTTTTCACTTATTAGAAATGGTATTGTAATAAACATCACTCAAGTCAAAACTCTAAGCATGTCAAGATTTAGAAACCTAATGCAATTACATGTATAATGGTAAATGGGAATGAAAGCTATTATTGCACAGCTGTGATAATCAATTTTGTTTTTTTTTATAGATAATCACATTTTTAATTTGTAGATGGTGCTTTTGGTTATCATCATTTTTAATTTCAAGATCTGCAAAAAAAAAAAAAAAATGTAATTTATGTGTACGTAAAGGTTTTTGAATATTTGGGAACGATCTGAATTTTGAAAAATTGCATTCTTTTTATGTGTTTGGGAGAAAAAAAAATAGCTTATGCAATTCAATCCTATTTCAATGAGCTAAATTAACTTCTGTCCACTCTTTGCTGGTTATTTTTGAACTACTGCTCTATAGTAAGCCAAATTCAATTAATATTAAATGAAACAAAGACAAATAGATGGCAGCTGGCAAACAGTGTGAGCATTTCTTAGAAAGAAAAGAATTAACTAGTTATTTTCTCCATCTGGAAAGCCATCGTGGTCCATCTGGTGAATTTCTTGGACTATGAGCATAACAAGGACTGAATAGTTTAATGTCTGCCATAGCATATAGCATAACACAAATGTATTGTGTTAAAAATATTTCCATAATGTTTAAATGAAATAACTACCTAAATGTTACATAGTGGTTTGCAGCGCGGGCTTGTTCACACTATCCACATGCTAAAACATTATATTTTAGTGTGCAGCTAGTGGCTGCTGTGTGACAGTGGTGAAAAAGAGGTGTCTTGCGCTTCACAACACAAACCACTACTTACTTTTTTTTTAACTTTATTTTACTTTTTGAAAGTGTACAACGTGTAAACTCCATGTGCTTCAATGACATACATTGCCATCCGGTGTGCTGCATAAAAATGCAGCATGTCTGTGTTTTTTCACACTGCATCACACATCACACCAGTATCGAAATGTGAATGGACACATAAAAAACAGTCACAATAAAGTCACGAGGTGCGTGACGCAACGCTTAAGATGGAAGTGTGGTGACCTCACTACCAGTACACCACCCAAAGTCCCATATTGGTACACCCAGTCACTGTATTACATGCAGTTTTGGGGCTTTTGAACCCCTTCTTTTATGTGAGTCATTTTATTACCCTTTATTGAGTCATTAAAGCATTCTACACTATGGGAAGCTTCTTGTCTTCTGAACATCTATTTATCTGAGTGAGCCACCTGAAGGAGACATATCGTGTATTTTCATGGGAGCATAATGGATATGATGGAATGACCATTTAGACTACTTGAGTGCTTTTTGACTTGTGTAGCACTACCCCCGTAGGAGCTGCTGGTTTAAGTTTTGGGCCTGTACTCTGCCTATCAACTCCTGTAATTTGGCTCGATTCCCCCTTGACACAACTGGACAATAATAACAATAATGTGATTGTGGGCCCCTAAAGGCTATAGAGGGCCACAATGATATCACACAACAATAAATGTAATTAAATATTGTTACCTTGTTGTGGTTTGCCCGCCACACAGCTGCAAAAGACAGAGTCCCACACAAGAAGTAGTTCAACCAAGAGGTAATATGTTTACTTGGTAAAGAAATAGAGATTACACATATGATATTCGACTCAAACAGATCCCTGTGAGAGTCAACTGCCATACATATACACAACAGTTCCAAGGTTTCACCTGTAAACCAAGAGACCCAAATTTTCTCAACCTAGGGTCTGATCTGAGGAAGTGCACGGTGGAGGAATCTCCCACTGTAATGATATCCGCAGTGGGATACCTCTCCACCAAGTCCAACCCAGCTCACTGAAACAGCACAATGGCAATAAAATAAATGCAAAACTGTTGATTTACACGTGCAAGTTCAACAAGCTATCTGGCCCCCCCCTGGTGGGCAGCTTTACTGATGCGTGTCCCGCTGTATCAACCTAGTCAGTGAGCTGAACTGATGATTGTTCCTAAAAGTTTCCAGTAATCTTCGCTAGCCTTTGTTGGTGCACTTTAGTATTTGTAATCCACAAAAAAGGTGAAGAAAGGTTGAACAATTAACATGTGTGGTGAAAGGGCAAGTGGAGTGCTGATCCTCTACATTCAGGAGCGCTAACTCACTCCTGAATGTAGCGTGTCTCCACTTAAGGCACTGCAGTTGCCAACAAGTATAAGTAAAACTATGGAAGTCACCTTCCTGCGACAGTTAGTTATGTTGGTGGGCAGGTGCCCTCTCACCACATGAGGCCTCGCCTCGCTGGTATTCTCCACTTGGGCCCTCTTGGTTCTCGGCCTCCGGACGGGTCGTGGTCCCTGGTCCTCGCTTAGCTGCTCACAAGGCTTCGGTGGATAGGTGACTCTGGATGCTAGGAGTGTAGAGCGATCCCTCTCCCTGGTCCAAGCACCAGGGCTGTACAGGAATCCCTCCGACAGACGATCCGGTCTCCGTCACTCTAGGCCCAGGCTTCCCTGGCCTAAGCACCCTCGCTGCAGGCCTCTTACCTGTTGCAAGATGGCGTCCCAAGAGAGTGTGTTGAGACCTGGCTTGTCCTTATATCATATTCTCCAGCAGGACCTGTGGTGGCGCACTGCATTCTGGTAGCAAAGTTGCAGTGTGGGTTTGTAGTTCTCCCTGTGTACCAGTCTATGGGGCCGTTTGGTGTGAGAACTTCATGTCCCAAAATCCATTGCTGCTCTCCTCAGTTCTGTACAATCTCCTCCATTGGCTGTTGTAACTCTGCTGTTAATTGGCTTTCCTCTCCAGCCATAGGAACACAATAGAAGTCACTGAATTCAGAGCTGTGTGTGTGTCAGCTCATATTACACTCCCCCAAGTCTGAAAACAGGAAGGAGGAGGGGTAGGAATTAACCCAGACATGGCAGGCAACTTCTCCCTAACTGAAGCTGGAAATCCTGTGTACAGTGCTCTGGCCAACCTGGCGAGATTTGCGGGTTATATTGTGAAACGCCCGCTACACTTGTATATCATATAGGTCCAAAATAAGAGCTGAATGTGCATGCCTGGTGGTGGATGAGCACTGTGGTGGATTGCTTTAAAGATTCACTATATGGATTGATATGCTAAAGTGGGACCACTTCACGACATTGGAACTTCCACTATTGACTGAACTTTAGTCTCGCTATATTTATATGTTTTATATATTAGATTCTTGTTAACTATGTACAATCCGTGTATATTTACTACAACTGCCAACACGCTCACAACACACAATTTAGATTTTTAAGTTTGATGCAATGTGTTAGTTTAAGGAAGCGCTGCACCTATTGAACATAAGTTAATTTTACACTATATTTATATATTTCACATTCTGTTAAATATTTTATATATTTTGCACATATTGTATATGTATTCGATGGTCAGCTGGGTGTTTATTGTTTACACATTTATTTGGGATCTATTGATATTGTGATTGTTTTATATCTATTTTTACATCAAAATATTTGTTTATCACCTACTTCACTGCCGCTGATTAGAGGGGCTTGCGGGTTTTATTTATGTATTTTTCTTATTTATTTATGTGTAGCACACGGACCCCTTTTCCTTACCTTTGGCTCACTTGTAGCAAAAGGAGCACACCGTGCCACATGCCCGTACCCTCCTGTGTGAAGAGTTTGAGCGTTGTAAATGTAACTGGGTCTCCACGGCTAGGTTCTCCAGAGAATGGTTCGCGTCTCCACTGCAATAAGGACAAGTCTCTATCTCCCCCAATAACGCCAAGGTCCACACCATTTGCAACTCCAACGTAGAGTTTATTTTCTCATATGCACAGTCACTAGATAGAAAAGGGTGGATGGAGAACAGGGCAGCAAAAGGTGTTGGAGTAGGTCCAGGCACAAACGAATATACGATTCACTACCTGTCTCTTCAAGTAGGCTCAGCTCACCTGGATAGTCTCCCATTAGAGTGGATCCTAGCAGCCGGAGTGATGCTCAAATTAGATTACACACAGTCTCTGCTCGAACTGTTATGGGTGAATTTGGGTCTCTGCCACAGACCTGGTGAACTTTGGGTCTCTGCCACAGGCCTGGTGAACTTTGGGTCTCTGCCACAGGCCTGGTGAACTTTGGGTCTCTGCCACAGGCCTGGTGAACTTTGGGTCTCTGCCACAGGCCTGGTGAACTTTGGGTCTCTGCCACAGGCCTGGTGAACTTTGGGTCTCTGCCACAGGCCTGGTGAACTTTGGGTCTCTGCCACAGACCTGGTGAACTTTGGGTCTCTGCCACAGACCTGGTGAACTTTGGGTCTCTGCCACAGACCTGGTGAACTTTGGGTCTCTGCCACAGACCTGGTGAACTTTGCTTGTGGTATTAGGCCTCTTTCAGGGAGATGACATCCCTCCAGAGAGTTACCGGGTCCCTTCCTTCACTGTGATCTCTCACCAGTCACTTGTTGCTGTGGTAATGTTCTAAACACAGGAAAAATGTGCCACTTTACAGGCATACTATAGACACCCCCAGGCACGAAATTTAAAAAATAATATTTTATTTTTATTGTTTCACCATTATTAAAATCACTTTTCCCGAAAAAACTGACGTTTTTAAAACTTTTTTTTTTGCATCAATACATGTCCCCTGGGGCAGGACCCATGTCCCCAAACACTTTTTTTATAGCAATAACTTGCATATAAGACTTTAAAGTTGTCACTTTTGGTTTTTCATGTTAGTGTCCCATAGACTTCAGGGTTCCGTGGCTTTCAAATTTGCCCTGAACTCTGCATATTGTTCGTTGTTTGACAAACATCCGAACAACCAAAGTTCGGCCCGAACTTATGCTCGGGCCGAACCGTTCGCCCATCCCTACCCCTAGTTACAAAGATCCGACTTACAAATGCCTCCTACTTAGAAACGGAGGGAGACAACACGAAGTGAGAGGAAATCTACCCCTAGGAAGGGAAATTCACTCCTGTAAGCTTTAAGCCTCATACACACGGTTTTGATTGTTGGAAGGGGATTGTCTGTTCAGACTGTTGTCTGAAATTCTTACCGTTAGTACGCTCCTTTTGACAATTGTCCAATTTTCCTGCCAATAAATTTCGGATGACAGGCTAGTAAATTTTTGTCAAACAACAGCTCCACATCAGATTTTCTGATGGTCAGTACACAAACCGTCACACAAAAGTCGAAAGTACAAACATGCATGCTCGGAATCAATGCTCACCAAACGCGAAATTAACAGAAGGGTGGCGCTCAAGAGCTGAAATTCCTCGTAGCACGACAATTTGCGTAACGTTAGTATACAAGACAAGATCCTGGCACACGCCCTTTTGACAAAAATCAGACGCTCGTTTATCCAACAATCGTACAGTGTGTACCAGGCTTTAGAGATATTCCCCTCTCTAATCATGTAAAAAATGGGCTTTTATTTCAAAGGGGTGGTTTTTCATTTTGTTTGGGAGTTTTAAGATTTTTATTTTATGTTTAGAGCCCTTTTTAAGTTTTGAGTAGTCAAAGTGCAGTTTTCACTTGTTACTGCCCATCTGTTCTTGGAACTGCCATTTGTTGGCAGGAAATGTTTACCTGTAAATATCTGTTAGTCTTTCTAATCTTGCTTTGGAATTTTACTTCCACTCTTATTTGCATGAAACTTCGGCTAAATATTTGTAGGTTGTTTTGCAAATGTTACAGCTACCTGCATTTTTTTTCAGTAATTAATAATAATTCAGCTTAGCAAATAATTTTGCGCAGTTTTGCCACGATTGTATTAGGATAAATTGCATCACATGCCAATCGCAGCAAACCGCATTGTGCGAAGCTTGACGCCCAAAAAGGACATAGAATAGGAAATGAATATTGCGCTAGTCTTAAAACAAAATGAAAATAAAAAAATGGTGAAGCTGCTACATAAAATATGACTAATATAGGATGTATGTGAGTAAAAATGTAGCGTTGGCAATGAAAGAGAGGCCAAAGAATTGGTATCCAAGGTGAAGTGAATGTGAATATAAAACAACAACAATAAAGTACGTTCACAAAATGTCCATACACGTATCCGTGATAGGAAAAAAATATTTGAAGCCACACATGAAACAATATGGGTCATCACAACTTCTCAAGATGAAGAGAGGTAGAATACCCTTACCGGAACAGGTGGATTTGCGGGTTTAAGGCAGATCAAAAAGGCGTTGAAAAGACTCAGTGGCGGTTCCCTTCTGCTTGTCTGTAGGCTGGATCACACGAATCTCAGATGAAAACTCCCCGGCAGGTTCCCCAACTTGGAAGCAGACTCAGGATTCTCCATAGACATCAGATAGGACAGAAACCACCTTGAATCAGGAAGTTCTTTCCGGAGTAGCAATCGCACATACTGTATGCAGGTTAACTGGGACTGACATTAAGTGCACCAACACTCTTAACCAACCACTTCAATACCAGGCACTTACACCCCCTTCCTGCCCAGGCCAATTTTTAGCTTTCAGCGCTGTCGCACTTTGAATGACAATTGCGCAGTCATGCTACACTGTACCCAAACAAATTTTTTATTATTTTATTGGAAAAATAGAGCTTTCTTTTGGTGGTATTTGATCACTGCTGGAGTTTTTATTTTTTGCGCAATAAAAAAGACAGGAAATTTTGAAAATAAAAAAACTTTTATTTGTTTCTGTTATAAAAATGTTTAAAACAAGTATGTTTTCTCCTTCACTGACAGGCACTGATAATGGGGCACTGATAAGGTGGCACTAATGTGCTGCACTACTGGGCACTGGTAGGTGGCACTGGTATGCAGCACTGATGGGCACTCATGGGTAGCACGGAGGGCACTGATGGGCATCACTGATGGAGACATCTGGCAGGCATTTGTAGTGGGAAATGACTGGCACCATTTGTGGGCACTGATTGGCATCTTTTAGGGCACTGTGTGGCATCCCTGGTGGCCATGGGGGGCATACCTGGTCATCCATGTGTGGTGGGGACCCTGGTGGTCCTGGCGGCATCCATGGTGGTCCAATGTGGGCATCAGTGTAGGGGCTGCGCTGATAAACAATCAGCACAGACCCCCCATCAGGAGAGCAGCCTCCGTCAGAGGCTCTTTACCGAGATCGATGTAACGGTGTGTCAGAGTGACATGCCGCACCACCGATTGCCGCATTCCGTGCCCCCACGGACGCACACCGGCAGTTATCCTGCTGGACGTCATATGACGCCCGGTCAGGATAACTGACCTTTTCCTTCCACTTCACAATTATGTGCCACTTTGTGTTGGTCTATCACATAAAATCCCAATAAAATACATTTACCTTTTTGATTGTAAAATGCCAAAATGTGGAAAATTTAAAGGGGTATGAATAATTTTTCAATGCACTGTAAATGAGGGGATAAAAGGTCAGAAGAATATACTGTATGAGTGAATCCCAGATTTTTAGGTTGTGTTTTATTGATGAAGCTGTAACTCGCTTAGTGCTTGCAGCGCGATAGGATGTGAGTTAGGCTACTTTCACACTGGGGCGGTGGGGCATTAGCGGCAAAACGCTGCTAATTTTATCGGCGCTTTTCAGCTGCTAGCGGAGCACATTTAACTTGCGCTAGCGACCGAAAAAAGGGTTAAAAACGCCCACAAAGCGCCGCTGCTGAAGCTCTTTGCAGGCGCTTTGGCAGCGGTATCCATTGATTTCAATGGCAGGGGGAGGCGTTTTTCAGGCGCTATTTTTAGCTTTTTAGTGCCTGAAAAAACACCTCAGTGTGAAAGTAGCCTTAGTGATTTCCACAAAAATCCATGGGTAGTTTAGATTGATAAAGGGTAATTAGTAGTAAATGTTGTGTGGCTTGGGAAATATTCAGTAGTGCTATATATCTCCTCTTTTATATCTATGGAGAGAGGTTCTAGGGACCTGGGATTTATTGATAACCTATATGAAGGAGTTGATCTGTCTTTTATTGCTTCCTGTTTTTAAAGATTATGGCTCCCCCTCAGCCCCCCTAAAACTTACTTAAGCCGATCTCGATCCAGCAATGTGCATGAGACCCGAGGCTCTCCCTCCTGATTGGCTGAGAAGCAGCAGCAGGAGCCATTGGCTCCCACTGCTGTCAATCACAGCCAGTGATGTGGGAGCAGGAGGCGGGGCAGAGCCGTGTTCTGTCTTATGGACCCAGAGAGCTGGCACAGGAGTGAGCACACACACACACACACACGCTGCCAAAGCAAGCAGCTTGCTATGGGGGCACTCGGCAAGGGGGAGGGGCCCAAAGCACCAGCAGGGTCCACGAGAAGAAGGAGAAGAAGAGGAGGATCGAGGCTGCTCTGTGCAAAATCAACTGCACAGAGCAGGTAAGTAAAACATGTTTATTTTTTTTTATAACATTTTTTTCTTTTACAATCACTTTAAGATTTGTTTTACCCTTAGGCGTGAATTGAAAAATTGAGAATTTACAATCACTTTACTAATTGCATTGAATAACAAATATCCCTTGTGCTGGAGGCTGCTTAGTTGACATCTGAAGTCCTCTACACTCCGCCCATTAATGAAAAGTCCTTTTCATTGAAGGAAGCAATATTATGGCTTCTATGAATGTAGGAGAGGGGCAGAAAGGGTGGGCGCCGTCGGCACTCTTCACAACTGCCTCTGACGGGTCCAGCGGCTGTATTGTTGTGGGTGGGCGCAGTCGGCACTCTTCACAACTGCCTCTGACAGGTCCAGCGGCTGTATTGTTGTGGGTGGGCGCAGCAGAGGACTTTGGATTTCTTTTTTTTTTTCAAATATGAATTTTATTATTTTTTTATTTTTTTCGGAAATAAACAGGGTTAACATAATATTACATAGTTTACCAATAGGGATGAGCTTCGTGTTCGAGTCGAACATACGTTCGACTCGAACATCGGCTGTTCGATCGTTCGACGAAGATCGAACGATTTGGGCCGTTCGCGCCAAATTCGAGTGACGCGAACGGCCCACAATGCACTACGCCATCGCAGTGTCATCCAGGCGCTGTGATTGGCCAAGCATGCACTGTGACCCCGCATGCTTGGCCAATCACAGCGCCGGCAGCGAGGAGAGCAATGATTGGCCACAGGCAGGATGCCTGTGGCCAATTATTGCTGAGGGTGTTTAGTACACGCCCCACACTATAAAAGGCCGCCAGCACGGCGGCCTAGTGTAGTGTGTTCCGGAGCAGGGATAGAGCAGCATAGGCAGGGACAGTGACTGTTATTTCTTTCTTGCTTAACCTGGATTCCTTTAGTTTAGGGAAAGAGAAGGATAGGTAGGGAGAGTGTCAGTGTGTTTTGTGCTTGTGCTATAGTGTGCTTAAAAAAAACATTTATTCTAGGGACAGAAAACTGTAGGTAGGGACAGTGTCAGTTTCTTTCACTCTGCAAGTCCTTGTTTCCAGGGACCTGGAAGGACAGTGACTGAATTGTCCTTGTGCTATATTGTGATTAAAAAAAACATTTATTCTAGGGACAGAAAACTGTAGGTAGGGAGAGTGTCAGTTTATTTCACTCTGCAAGTCCTTGTTTCCAGGGACCTGGAAGGACAGTGACTGAATTGTCCTTGTGCTATATTGTGATTAAAAAAAACATTTATTCTAGGGACAGAAAACTGTAGGTAGGGAGAGTGTCAGTTTATTTCACTCTGCAAGTCCTTGTTTCCAGGGACCTGGAAGGACAGTGAGTGAATTGTCCTTGTGTTATATTGTGATTAAAAAAAACATTTTTTCTAGGGACAGAAAACTGTAGGTAGGGAGAGTGTTTTTTTTCTTTCACTCTGCAAGTCCTTGTTTCCAGGGACCTGGAAGGACAGTGAGTGAATTCTCCTTGTGCTATATTGTGCTTAAAAAAAACATTTATTCTAGGGACAGAAAACTGTAGGTAGGGAGAGTGTCAGTTTATTTCACTCTGCAAGTCCTTGTTTCCAGGGACCTGTAAGGACAGTGAGTGAATTGTCCTTGTGCTATATTGTGATTAAAAAAAACATTTATTCTAGGGACAGAAAACTGTAGGTAGGGAGAGTGTCAGTTTATTTCACTCTGCAAGTCCTTGTTTCCAGGGACCTGGAAGGACAGTGACTGAATTGTCCTTGTGCTATATTGTGATTAAAAAAAACATTTATTCTAGGGACAGAAAACTGTAGGTAGGGAGAGTGTCAGTTTATTTCACTCTGCAAGTCCTTGTTTCCAGGGACCTGGAAGGACAGTGACTGAATTGTCCTTGTGCTATATTGTGATTAAAAAAAACATTTATTCTAGGGACAGAAAACTGTAGGTAGGGAGAGTGTCAGTTTATTTCACTCTGCAAGTCCTTGTTTCCAGGGACCTGGAAGGACAGTGAGTGAATTGTCCTTGTGTTATATTGTGATTAAAAAAAACATTTTTTCTAGGGACAGAAAACTGTAGGTAGGGAGAGTGTTTTTTTTCTTTCACTCTGCAAGTCCTTGTTTCCAGGGACCTGGAAGGACAGTGAGTGAATTCTCCTTGTGCTATATTGTGCTTAAAAAAAACATTTATTCTAGGGACAGAAAACTGTAGGTAGGGAGAGTGTCAGTTTATTTCACTCTGCAAGTCCTTGTTTCCAGGGACCTGTAAGGACAGTGAGTGAATTGTCCTTGTGCTATATTGTGATTAAAAAAAACATTTATTCTAGGGACAGAAAACTGTAGGTAGGGAGAGTGTCAGTTTATTTCACTCTGCAAGTCCTTGTTTCCAGGGACCTGGAAGGACAGTGACTGAATTGTCCTTGTGCTATATTGTGATTAAAAAAAACATTTATTCTAGGGACAGAAAACTGTAGGTAGGGAGAGTGTCAGTTTATTTCACTCTGCAAGTCCTTGTTTCCAGGGACCTGGAAGGACAGTGACTGAATTGTCCTTGTGCTATATTGTGATTAAAAAAAACATTTATTCTAGGGACAGAAAACTGTAGGTAGGGAGAGTGTCAGTTTATTTCACTCTGCAAGTCCTTGTTTCCAGGGACCTGGAAGGACAGTGAGTGAATTGTCCTTGTGTTATATTGTGATTAAAAAAAACATTTTTTCTAGGGACAGAAAACTGTAGGTAGGGAGAGTGTTTTTTTTCTTTCACTCTGCAAGTCCTTGTTTCCAGGGACCTGGAAGGACAGTGACTGAATTGTCCTTGTGCTATATTGTGATTAAAAAAAACATTTATTCTAGGGACAGAAAACTGTAGGTAGGGAGAGTGTCAGTTTATTTCACTCTGCAAGTCCTTGTTTCCAGGGACCTGGAAGGACAGTGACTGAATTGTCCTTGTGCTATATTGTGATTAAAAAAAACATTTATTCTAGGGACAGAAAACTGTAGGTAGGGAGAGTGTCAGTTTATTTCACTCTGCAAGTCCTTGTTTCCAGGGACCTGGAAGGACAGTGACTGAATTGTCCTTGTGCTATATTGTGATTAAAAAAAACATTTATTCTAGGGACAGAAAACTGTAGGTAGGGAGAGTGTCAGTTTATTTCACTCTGCAAGTCCTTGTTTCCAGGGACCTGGAAGGACAGTGAGTGAATTGTCCTTGTGTTATATTGTGATTAAAAAAAACATTTTTTCTAGGGACAGAAAAATGTAGGTAGGGAGAGTGTTTTTTTTCTTTCACTCTGCAAGTCCTTGTTTCCAGGGACCTGGAAGGACAGTGAGTGAATTCTCCTTGTGCTATATTGTGCTTAAAAAAAACATTTATTCTAGGGACAGAAAACTGTAGGTAGGGAGAGTGTCAGTTTATTTCACTCTGCAAGTCCTTGTTTCCAGGGACCTGTAAGGACAGTGAGTGAATTGTCCTTGTGCTATATTGTGATTAAAAAAAACATTTATTCTAGGGACAGAAAACTGTAGGTAGGGAGAGTGTCAGTTTATTTCACTCTGCAAGTCCTTGTTTCCAGGGACCTGGAAGGACAGTGACTGAATTGTCCTTGTGCTATATTGTGATTAAAAAAAACATTTATTCTAGGGACAGAAAACTGTAGGTAGGGAGAGTGTCAGTTTATTTCACTCTGCAAGTCCTTGTTTCCAGGGACCTGGAAGGACAGTGACTGAATTGTCCTTGTGCTATATTGTGATTAAAAAAAACATTTATTCTAGGGACAGAAAACTGTAGGTAGGGAGAGTGTCAGTTTATTTCACTCTGCAAGTCCTTGTTTCCAGGGACCTGGAAGGACAGTGAGTGAATTGTCCTTGTGTTATATTGTGATTAAAAAAAACATTTTTTCTAGGGACAGAAAACTGTAGGTAGGGAGAGTGTTTTTTTTCTTTCACTCTGCAAGTCCTTGTTTCCAGGGACCTGGAAGGACAGTGAGTGAATTCTCCTTGTGCTATATTGTGCTTAAAAAAAACATTTATTCTAGGGACAGAAAACTGTAGGTAGGGAGAGTGTCAGTTTATTTCACTCTGCAAGTCCTTGTTTCCAGGGACCTGTAAGGACAGTGAGTGAATTGTCCTTGTGCTATATTGTGATTAAAAAAAACATTTATTCTAGGGACAGAAAACTGTAGGTAGGGAGAGTGTCAGTTTATTTCACTCTGCAAGTCCTTGTTTCCAGGGACCTGGAAGGACAGTGACTGAATTGTCCTTGTGCTATATTGTGATTAAAAAAAACATTTATTCTAGGGACAGAAAACTGTAGGTAGGGAGAGTGTCAGTTTATTTCACTCTGCAAGTCCTTGTTTCCAGGGACCTGGAAGGACAGTGACTGAATTGTCCTTGTGCTATATTGTGATTAAAAAAAACATTTATTCTAGGGACAGAAAACTGTAGGTAGGGAGAGTGTCAGTTTATTTCACTCTGCAAGTCCTTGTTTCCAGGGACCTGGAAGGACAGTGAGTGAATTGTCCTTGTGTTATATTGTGATTAAAAAAAACATTTTTTCTAGGGACAGAAAACTGTAGGTAGGGAGAGTGTTTTTTTTCTTTCACTCTGCAAGTCCTTGTTTCCAGGGACCTGGAAGGACAGTGAGTGAATTCTCCTTGTGCTATATTGTGCTTAAAAAAAACATTTATTCTAGGGACAGAAAACTGTAGGTAGGGAGAGTGTCAGTTTATTTCACTCTGCAAGTCCTTGTTTCCAGGGACCTGTAAGGACAGTGAGTGAATTGTCCTTGTGCTATATTGTGATTAAAAAAAACATTTATTCTAGGGACAGAAAACTGTAGGTAGGGAGAGTGTCAGTTTATTTCACTCTGCAAGTCCTTGTTTCCAGGGACCTGGAAGGACAGTGACTGAATTGTCCTTGTGCTATATTGTGATTAAAAAAAACATTTATTCTAGGGACAGAAAACTGTAGGTAGGGAGAGTGTCAGTTTATTTCACTCTGCAAGTCCTTGTTTCCAGGGACCTGGAAGGACAGTGACTGAATTGTCCTTGTGCTATATTGTGATTAAAAAAAACATTTATTCTAGGGACAGAAAACTGTAGGTAGGGAGAGTGTCAGTTTATTTCACTCTGCAAGTCCTTGTTTCAAGGGACAGAGAAGGACACCTGAAGGTAGCCCTTATTGCTTTTTTCCCATCTCCCTGCAGGCCATCTATTAGAATGTCTGGAAGGCAAACAAGGAGAGGCAGACAGTCAGGAGGCAATAAAAGAGGGCAAGCAGGCTCTGTGTCTGGGGGCAACAGTGCTGGTCGTGGACGCGGTGCATTGTCATCAGCACATGGCCATGGGACACGCTTGTCCTTCTTTTCGGCAGCTGGACATGTTGAGCCACATCATGCCGAAGACTTGGTAGAGTGGATGACCAAGCCCTCCTCCTCCTCCTCATCCTCTCTCACCCAGGCTCAGGGTACTGGAAAAGCAGCTGCCAAAGCGTCGTCTTCCCTGGTATCAATGTCAGACAAATCATCAGTCACTCCTTCCCTAGACCCACCATGTCCTCCTCCTGAGGAGTCCCCCGAACTGTTTCAGCACAGTGTTGGGTACATGCTCCAGGAGGATGCCCAGCGTTTCGAAGGGTCTGATGATGAAACCCAGCTAGAGGAAGGCAGTAGCGTGAGAGCAGACAGAGGGGATGCTCAAGAAGGACACCAATCTGGCAGTCATGTTCCAGCAGCTGCAGCATACTGCCAGATTGGCTCCAGTGATGAGGAGGGAGGGGATGATGAGGTCACTGACTCCACGTGGGTGCCTAATAGGAGAGAGGAGGAGGAGGAGGATGAGGAGGAGGCACATCTCCACCGAGGCAGGATGCCCTTTGGTGGCCAGCGTAAGGGCAGTACACCGACGGAATCACACCGCAGAGCTCCGCCTGTGCAGGGCGCTGCCTCTGCCCGTCATTCAAAAAGTTCTTTGGTGTGGGCCTTTTTTGAGGCTAGTGCATCAGATCGCACAGCTGCTGTTTGCAACATATGTCTCAAGCGTATATCGCGTGGCCAAAACATCAGCCGCTTGGGTACCACATGCCTGACCAGACATATGTTGACCTGCCATGCAGCTCGTTGGCAAGCCTACCTCAAAGACCCACACCAAAGAACAAAGCGGACCTCTCCTTGCACCGCATCAGCTGGGATCTCCAACCCCACTATAACTTCAGTCCTCTCTGAAACATGCACTGAGAGGAATGAAGGTGTAGAATTAGGTGTGTCACAGCCAAGTACTTGCGCCCACTCTGCTAGCAGTACACCGACGTCCGATTCTAGCAGGCAAATTTCCCTGCCCCAGCTGCTGGACCGTCGAAAGAAGTTCACTCCCAGCCATCCACATGCCCAGCGGTTGAATGCTAGCTTGGCTAAATTGCTAGCGCTTCAACTGCTGTCTTTTCAGTTGGTAGACTCGGCCCCCTTCCGTGAGTTTGTGCAATGTGCAGTTCCTCAGTGGCAGGTTCCCAAACGCCACTTTTTCTCACGGAAGGCTATTCCGGCTCTCTACCGGCATGTGGAAGGCAATGTCTTGGCCTCGCTGGACAGGGCGGTCAGCGGTAAGGTGCATATTACCGCTGACTCATGGTCCAGCAGGCATGGACAGGGACGTTACCTTTCTTTCACGGCCCATTGGGTCACTCTTTTGGCAGCTGGGAAGGATTCAGGACAAGGTGCAGTAGTGTTGGAGGTTGTCCCACCGCCACGCCTCCAAAATGCTACTACTGGTTGTGACACACCTCTCTCCTCCACCCCCTCCTCTTCTTCCTCCATGGCCTCTTCCTGTGGTTTGTCCTATGAACCAGCGGTGCTCCGTAGCCGTTCACGGGGCTACGCAAGTACGCAGGCAAAAAGATGCCATGCCGTGCTTGCGCTGGTGTGTTTGGGGGACAGAAGCCACACTGGGGCAGAGGTCCTGTCTGCTCTGCAGGGCCAGGCCGAGAGGTGGTTGACGCCACGCCAGCTTAAGCCAGGAATGGTGGTTTGCGACAATGGCACCAACCTCCTCTCCGCCCTCCGACAGGGACAACTGACCCATGTGCCCTGTGTGGCTCACGTCCTTAACCTGGTGGTGCAGCGCTTCTTGGGCAGGTACCCGGGCTTACAGGATGTCCTGAGGCAGGCCAGGAAAGTCTGTGTGCATTTCCGCAGATCTTATAATGCCAGTGCTCGCCTGGCTGAGCTGCAAAAGGAGTTGAACCTGCCCAAGAACCGCCTTATATGTGACATGCCCACCAGGTGGAACTCAACGTTGGCCATGCTGCAGCGGCTGCACACGCAGCAGAGGGCCATCAATGAGTACCTGTGCGACTACGGCACCAGGACAGGGTCAGGGGAGCTTGGTTTTTTTTCTCCACGCCAGTGGGGCATGATCAGGGATGCATGCACTGTCCTGGCACCATTTGAGGAGGCCACGAGGATGGTGAGCAGTGACAGTGCATGCATCAGTGACACTGTACCTCTTGTCCACCTGTTGGAGCACACGCTGCGTGGAATAATGGACAGGGCACTTGAGGCAGAACAGAGGCAGGAAGAGGAGGACTTCCTTGCCTCTCAAGGCCCCCTTTACCCAGACAGTGTTCCTTCTGTCCCACCCATCGCACAGGAAGAGGAGGAGGAGGAGGAGGAGGAGGAGGAGGAGGAGGATTGTGTCAGCATGGAGGTGGAGGCTGGCACTCAGCATCATCAGCAGCAGTCTTTTAGGGATGATTTACAGTCCCAAGAAACCAGTGGACTTGTACGTGGCTGGGAGGAGGTGGCTGCGGATCATGTCGTCCTTAGTGACCCAGAGGACTCCGGAGCGAATGCCTCAGCAAACCTACGCTGCATGGCCTCCCTGATCCTGCAAAGTCTGCGGAAGGATCCTCGTATTCTTCGGATCAAGGAGAGGGACCATTACTGGCTGGCCACTCTCCTTGATCCACGGTACAAGGGTAAGGTTGCGGACCTTATGTTACCGTCGCAGAGGGAGCAGAGGATGAGACAACTCCGGGAGGCCTTGCAGAAAGGTCTGTGCAACGCGTTCCCAGAGACTGGGAGGTTGCAAACTCCTGGTCCTGGACAACGAGTTGCTGAGGCTTCGGCCAGTCAAAGAAGGAGCGGTGGGGAAGGTGGCCGTCTGACCGATGCGTTCAGACAATTCTTTAGTCCGCAGCCCCAAAGTATGATCGGTTCCAGCAACCATCGCCAGCGTCTGATAAACATGGTGCAGGAATATCTAGGGGCAAGGTCAGACTTGGACACCTTCCCCACCGAAAATCCTCTGGCTTACTGGGTCTTGAGGATGGATCACTGGCCAGAGCTTGCACAGTATGCAATTGAGCTACTGGCCTGTCCTGCATCCAGCGTTCTTTCGGAACGCACATTCAGTGCTGCTGGAGGATTTGTCACGGATCACAGGGTGCGCCTGTCCACCGACTCGGTTGATCGACTGACTTTCATCAAGATGAACCAGTCTTGGATCACCACCAGCTACCACACACCTGATGCTGATATAACAGACTAATTGATTTTAACATGTCACATCCCTTCAAGACTGATGCTGATGCTGAGTGCCTGTGCTGTTATGTTGACTGGCTATCCTCCTCCTCCGAGTCCTCAATGATACGATTGATGATGATAGCTTGTAAGATCATTTTTGTTTATGGGTGCCGCCACCAGTGCCTAACGCCCAATTTTTCAGCCCCTGTTTAACAGGGGCGTGTAATTACAATTTTTGAAGCAATACTTTGCAACAGGGCTCATTGCTGTGCTCCAAGTACAGTATCTGTGAGGAGTTGCAGTGTTGTGCCACCAGTGCCTAACGCCCAATTTTTCAGCCCCTGTTTAACAGGGGCGTGTAATTACATTTTTTGAAGCAATACTTTGCAACAGGGCTCATTGCTGTGCTCCAAGTACAGTATCTGTGAGGAGTTGCAGTGTTGTGCCACCAGTGCCTAAGGCCCAATTTTTCAGCCCCTGTTTAACAGGGGCGTGTCATTACAATTTTTGAAGCAATACTTTGCAACAGGGCTCATTGGTGTGCTCCAAGTACAGTATCTGTGAGGAGTTGCAGTGTTGTGCCACCAGTGCCTAAGGCCCAATTTTTCAGCCCCTGTTTAACAGGGGCGTGTCATTACAATTTTTGAAGCAATACTTTGCAACAGGGCTCATTGCTGTGCTCCAAGTACAGTTGCTGTGAGGGGTTGCAGTGTTGTGCCACCAGTGCCTAAGGCCCAATTTTTCAGCCCCTGTTCAACAGGGGCATGTAATTACAATTCTTGATCTAATAATTCACAGCAGGGCCCATTGCTGCACCCACCAAGAGTAACTGTCAGGGCTTACAGTGTTGTGGCACCAGCACCACCATCAAAGGCCCAATTTTTACTACCACTGTTCAACAATTATATGTAATTAAAATTCCTGATATAATAGTTGACAGCAGGGCGTTCCAGCACCAACCAAGAGTAACTGTGAGTGCTTACAGTGTTGTGCCAACACCAACAACTAAGGGGCCTATTTCTGCAGAGTATATACGGCAGGTCCCTACTTTCAAACATCCAACTTACAAACGACTCCTACTTGCAAACGCAAGAAGACAACAGGAAGTGAGAGGAAATCTACCACTAGGAAGGAAAATTCTCTCCTGTAAGAATAAATATGGGAGAAAGGTGTCTCCTCTGTACTGATGCTTTATCAGCAATCCTTGTTTCAAGAAAAACACCACATTTCAAAAACAGTTGTCATTGGGACGGAAAGTGAGGTGAAATGTTCTGAACAGGGGCACAGACAGCAAAACAAATGTTACAGGGGTGATTACCCTTACCTATGTTTTCCAAAAAGTTTAAAAATAGATTTTTGGTCTGGAGCTACACTTCAACAATGTACCTGTTCAAAATTACAAACAGACTCTACATAAGAACAAACCTACAGTCCCTGTCTTGTATGCACCGCCTGTATAGGGCTGTTCAGAGTATATAGGGCCTTTTTTATTTTATGTGCGGGGTTCCCCTTAATATCCATACAAGACCCAAAGGGGCTGGTAATGGGCTGGGGTAGGGGGGGGGGTCATGGGGTAGCTATGCCATTTTTCTTAAAGAATTTCATCCATATTACCGGGACCAGACATTACATTAAAGCCGCAAGCAGTTTTAAATGGCTTTTTTTTCCTTTAGAAGTGTCATTTTGTGCAGGGACAGTTCTAAACACGGGAAACACGTGGCACTTCACAGGCATACTTTAGACACCCCCCAGGTACGATATTTAAAGGAATATTTGACTTTTTTTTTTTCACTTTATGCATCATTAAAATGACTGCTCCCGAAAAACGACCGTTTTTAAAACTTCTTTTTGCATTGATACATGTCCCCTGGTGCAGAACCCGGGTTCCCAAACCCTTTTTAGGACAATAACATGCATAATAGTTGTTATAATTAGCACTTTAGAATTCGAACGTTCGCATCCATTGTATTTAATAGGGTTCTAATGTTCGTTCGAACTTTCGGTCCGTTCGCGGGTTCTGGTGCGAACCGAACCCGGGGGTGTTCGGCTCATCACTATTTACCAATAAGTAGTTGTTAATTCTTTCAAACAATTGACTTTGACACATAACATTAATTAGTTTACAGGTATAACATACATTAAATTTGAGACAGGGATAACCTCTTATCACACTATCTCAATAACCTTTATCTCTCCTTCTTCATACCTTATATAATGTAACTCCCCTCTTTATTCCCTATATCTTAGATACAAAATAACAAAATCAAAACAAAACAAACAAATAGACAAAAACAACAGCGGTGTCCCCTATAGACATATGCTACTATTGAACCACGTCTCTGTCACTTCCCACAGCTCACATTCCTATAGCCATTTCATGTCCCTAGAAGGGATATCCCTTCCTCTGATTGGATAAACAAATTCCATGGTGTCCAAATCTCTCTATATACTTCTTGACTATCAGATGCTGTCAAAATCAAATCTTCCATTCTTCTAATATCTTCTACCTTCCTCAGCCACATGGCTGTGGTCGGTGGTATCTTTTGTTTCCATAATAGAGGAATGCAAGATTTAGCTGCATTTAGTAAATGGCACAAGATAGACTTTTTATAATTTTTAATTGGTATGGTGGTGGCATGTAGTAAGAATAATGCCGGATCATTCGGGATCTGGGAATCACTAAATCTCTGAGATATAGTACGGACCTTTGTCCAGAAAGCTGTTAATATAGGGCACATCCAGAATATGTGTAACATTGTTCCTCTGTCTTTGCCACACCTCCAACAATATTCTGATGTGTCAGGAAACATTGCATGTAGTCGACTGGGCGTCAGATACCACCTTGTTAATATTTTATAATTAGTCTCTTGAATCTTAGTACAAATTGAAGATTTATAAAAAGAGACCAATCATAGCTTGAACTTGATTTGAATTAAATGTACGATGTAAATCTTTACCCCATTTTACTATACATGTTAACTCTGGCTGTTCTCGTGGGGAGTTAAGTAACACATATGTCTTAGATAGAATATGCAATATTGGTTCTGTTCCAGAGCAAAGCTCTTCAAATTTAGTCAATTGCCTAGTATATATATGCGGATTTGGTATAGTCTGTAGAAAATGATACAATTGAGCTGCATTCCAGAATGTAAGTCTATATAGACCCCTGGGGTTTGTTAACTCCTCTATAGTAGGCCATTTATTTCCTCTCACGAATTGTGATACATTCATTTGTCCTGTCTCTCGTAGCGTCGCAAATTGTGTCTTTGAGAGACCTGGAAGGAATTTAGGATTCCCAATATTCGGAGTCAAAGGAGATGTTTTAGTCGTTTGGCCCGCCTGTAGAGTAGCTTGTGAACATTGTTTCAAGGTGTTCCCTATTAAAGGGTATAATTCCAAATCTGATGGTACATATTCCCAACACCATAATGCCCTCTCTAATGGTATTGGAGATTGATGATGTTCTATTTGCACCCAAAGCTTCGAGTCGTAATGACGTTGCCAGTCTATTACTCTGCTAAGGTGTACTGCCTGATAATATCGTTGAATATCTGGCAATGCTAAACCCCCGTATTGCTTTGGTAGTGTAAATAAGGTGCGAGATAAACGTGGTTTCTTATAGGCCCATACAAATCGTGTAAACATTGCTTGTACTTGTTTAAAATAAGATAGCGGTATCCGTATCGGTAGGGCTTGAAATAGGTATAGGAATTTGGGCAATATACACTTTGGATTTCAACTAAGACTGCAGCCACACGTACAGGGGACAAATCTTAGTTAACATTACCTAAGCTTAGACTTTAGAGGGGCTGCAAACCTCTGTGTTTTTCCACCGTAATTCATCCTATGCATTAAGGTGAAAAACTTACACTGACCGGCATCCCTAGCCCCCCCCCCCCCCCACCTATTTACTCACCTGAGCCCGTACGTTCCCTCAGTGGAGACGCGCTGTAGTTCTCTGCCTGGGGTTCTCGGCTCTTGATTGGATAGATTGATAGCAGCCCAGCCATTGGCTCCCACGGCTGTCAATCAAATCCAATGACGCGACCGCCAGGGGCGGGCCGAGTCTGGCATTCTGTGTCTATGGACGCAAATGCTGGACTCGGGAGCGTGCCTGCAAGGTAACCCCCAGGGAGAGCGCTTCTCCTAGGGGGTTTACCGATGCAAGGAGGGAGCTGCAAGCGCCGTTGGGGGACCCCAGAAGTTGAGGATCGGGGCCACACTGTCCAAAACTAACTGCACAGTGGAGGTAAAAATGATATGTTTGTTACAAAAACGCACACACACACAGTTTTACAACCCATTTAAGCTTTTCAGTTGATAAAACCCCCCTCACTTTCATGGGAGCTGCAGTTCGAGGGTTGATTGTACTAATAATGGTTATGCTGGCCTTTGTATATTATTTGCATACACTCTTTATGTTACATTGTTTCCTTGATTCCAGTACCTAGGCAGTGATCATTGTATAAACGGTTTGTCGTTTCGGATTTCTCTGTGCTACACATTTAACAATATATTTTAAAGAGCAATTTTCAAGTTAGTCCCTGCCCTGGTCACACCAGTGGGACTTGTCATGCGATTTGATAGTTTCAAATCGCATGACAAGTCGCACCCTATTGGTCCGCAATGGAAGCAGTCAAATAGGTGCGACTGACTCCATTGGAGTTGCACCGATTTTCAAAGTAGTTCCTGCACTACTTTTTGCAAGTTCAGGTGCGACTTGCATAGACATCTGTGCATAAATTCACACAGATGTCTTCCGAGACACACCTGAAGTCACACTGACATGGGGCTTCAAGTGAAGTCACGCGATTTCAAAGTCGGATTCAGTGTGACCGAAGACAAAGTGTGATAGTTCACAGTGCAAATGTGTCCTTCCACAGAGATATGCATTTCAAACATAGTGAACATTTTGGTTAAGGCCCCATTCATACTTGACATATCTGAAAAATCATGCGATTCTGCCTACAATTCTAGATTATGCTAAAATAGAGGAAAAATGGGCAAGGCACGTTTGAGTGCCATAAATTCTTAATGCCACCCCAAAACATAGCAAACATCTCCATGAAAAAACACGCAACGCTCCATGCCTGGAAAGGTGCACAAGCATCTTTGGTGCATTTGTCACACGTAGGGCAACCCATTCAAGTGAATGGGCTGCCCTATGTGCAACCTGTGGAAACCCGCCAAAAAAAAATAAAAGAGCGAGCAGGAATGTGCTTTCCCTCTACGCAAAGTGTGAATGGGGCCTATTAGTACAACAAATGTAATGGTAGCAAAAATCGATGTATACATAGATCTACTGTATGTCTGTGCTATAATGTGTCCCCAAACATGGGTCAGCTTCCCATATAGGTGTCCAAATTATGTCTTTTTAGGATGAATCATCATGGTTGTATCTGGCTCGCCCTAATCTGACTGCATTATAATTGCCCGATACCTGAAACTCTAATCCACCCAAATCTGTTTGAAGCACAAACCACTGAAAGATTACATGCAAATACAACAGGAAAGGCAAGGTTGTTCATACTAACTGGAATACATACATTACTACTAGCATAGCAGACAGAAACACAAGAATTTGTATTTTTGATGAGCTCTGATGTTTGGAACATACTAGTTCCCTGGCTGCCATGCTGATCCAATTGCTTCATACTTTCTAAGTCAGTTACAGTCTAAATGTAGTATTTTTTTCTTTCTACAAGCAAAGTACTTACATTTCATGAGAAGTGTCCCTCATGCTGGTGCAGGTTGTCCTAGTTGACATCTTGCAGCCTCTGCTCCCACCCCTACAGCGTAGTAATCTTCTGGTGCTGTGGGGTATACAGCTGCTGGCAGGGCCGATCCTAGGGTCACAGACGCCTGGGTGCAGAAATATTTCTGGTGCCCCCCACGTGGGCGTGGTCATCCTACAAACTCCTCCCCTTTACACATGTTTCTATGGCAACGATTCAAACACAGAGATGCTCCCCTAAGAAGTCGTCGTTACTCTAGGATCCTCCCATGATCCTTTAACAATAAATAAAATACAGGAAGAGCGTACACTAATGAGACCTGGAAAGGAGTCTCTCTGATGCACACAGAGAGGGCTTCTGTTAGAGAGTCTGTTAGGAAGAGCCCCCAGACATAGTACAAGAGATGGTCAGAGAGTGCAGACATATTACAGGTGACCGTCAGAGAGTGCAAACATGACACAAGAGACTGTCAGAGACTGCAGACATATTACAGGAGATGGTCAGAGAGTGCAGACATAGTACAGGAGACAGAGAGTGCAGACATAGTACAGGAGATGGTCAGAGACTGCAGATATAAAACAGGAAATTATCAGAGACTGCAGACATAATACAGGAGATGATCAGAGAGTGCAGACATAATACAGGAGATGATCAGAGAGTGCAGACATATTACAGGAGATGGTCAGAGACTGCAGATATAATACAGGAGATGGTCAGAGACTGCAGACATAATATAGAAGATAATGGCTCTCACCTGACCCAGCGATACAGCAACAACGGTTCCTCTGATCAGGAGTCAGCTCACTCTAAATTGCCCGTAGTGACTCCACCGAGTCCAGATCTGTATTAAGTATAGACTCCCTACTCCCCTATAGACTCCCTACTAAGTATAAACCCCTCCCTCAATACAGACCCCCCTCCTTTAGTACAGACCCCCCAGGACAACCCCCCCTCCATTAGTACAGACCCCCCCACAAACCACCCCCCCATTAGTACAGACCACCCCCCCTCCATTAGTAGAGACCCCCCACAAACCACCCCCCCATTAGTACAGACCCCCCACAAACCACCCCCCTCCATTAGTAAAGACCACCCCACAAACCATCCTCCCTCCATTAGTACAGACCCCGCTCAGGACAAACCACCCCCCTCCATTAGTAGAGACCACCCCCCCTCCATTAGTACAGACCCCCCTCAGGACAAACCACCCCCCTCCATTAGTACAGCCCCCCCACAAACCACCCCCCATTAGTACAGACCCTCCCACAAACCCCCCCATTAGTACAGACCCCCCACAAACCACCCCCCCATTAGGACAGACCACCCCCCTCCATTAGTAGAGATCCCCCCACAAACCCCCCCATTAGTATAGACCACCTCCCATTAGTACAGAACACCCCCTTCTATTAGTAGAGACCCCCACAAACCACCCTCAATTAGTACAGACCCCCCCTCGGGACAAAGCACCCCCCCATTAGTACAGACTCCCCCACAAACCACCCCCCAATAGTACAGACCACCCCCCTCCATTAGTAGAGACCCCCCCACAAACCACCCGCCATTAGTACAGACCCCCCCATAAACCACCCCCCATTTGGACAGACCACCCCCCTCCATTAGTAGAGACCCCTCCATTAGTAGAGACCCCCCACAAACCCCCCATTAGTACAGAACACCCCCCTCTATTAGTAGAGACCCCACAAACAGCCCCCCTCAATTAGTACAGACCCCCCATTAGTACAGACCCCCCCACAAACCACCCCCCATTAGTACAGACCACCCCCCTCCATTAGTAGAGACCCCCCCACAAACCACCCGCCCATTAGTACAGACCCCCCACAAACCATTCCCCCTCCATTAGTACAGACCCCCACAAACCAGCCCCCCTTCATTAGTACAGACCCCCTCCTGGCCCCCACAAACCATCCCCCCTCCATTAGTACAGACCCCCCACAAACCATCCCCCCTCCATTAGTACAGACCCCCAACAAACCCATTAGTACAGACCCCCCTGGCCCCCACAAACCACCCCCTTCCATTAGTACAGACCCCCCACAAACCATCCCCCCTTCATTAGTACAGACCCCCCCCTGGCCCCCACAAACCATCCCCCCTCCATTAGTACAGACCCCCCTGGCCCCCACACACCAGACCCCCTGGCCCCCACAAACCATCCCCCCTCCATTAGTACAGACCCCCCTGGCCCCCACACACCAGACCCCCTCCATAAATACAGACCCCCACAAATTATTCCCCCTTCATTAGTACAGTCTACAGACCCCCCCTCTGGACAAATGCAAACCCCACCCGGGCGGCAGCTGGAGAGGACAGTGTGCAGCCGCACCGCCCAGGTGGAGAGGATCGTGACAGTTAAAACAAATGTCACGCTGATGCACTGCATTCATTGCACTGCACCGCACGGACCGCCCCGCCCCCCACTACGTCACCGCGGGTCTCTCTCCCAGCCGCTCCAATCTCTGATCTCCTCTGCCTGGAGGATGGAGGGGGGAGCAGGAAACAGCAGTGCCGCAGCGGCGATGATCGGCGGCAGTGAGCGGCGGAGACTGAGAGCGGCCTCGCTCTGTATACCAATAAGGAGGAGGAGGAGGGAGGGGAACTCTCTGGGGCTTGAGCGCCCCCACCTCTGTGGCGCCTGGGTGAACTGCACCCCTCGCACCCCGTCTAGGACCGGCCCTGGCTGCTGGACCTGTTATGGGCACTTGTCAAGAGTGTCGACTATGCCAACCTTTTCTACTCCATTCATAGAAGCTGTAGGATGAAGAAGTGGGCAGTAAGGGCGGGTATAAGCGGCATCCTTGAAGAGTGCCTTGGACAGTCCACTGGTTGTGTTAACATCTGCAGCACCAAAAGATTATCTATGGCTCAACTGCCAGGTTTAACCCCCCCCCCCAACCTCAGTCACGTGTGACCGAAGCCTAAAACCTGCAAAAATTTTAGTTTTTATTTACTTCTACTCCTTGTTACCTCAATGACATTGCTACACCCAGCCTGTTTGTCAGCAGCTGCTTATCTACTGTAGGTGCAATGTTTAATTACATTCTTCTTGGTAATGACTTTTCATTCTTCACCATACCAACTAAAATGTAATATCGTCTGAACAGGAGTGCCTGCACTGGCTGCTGCATTGAGAGAAAGGCGTAAAAGTAAAGATTCAAATCCAGATTTACAGATGTTATACATTCAGCATTTTAGAGAATCTTATATTTCAGGCACTGGGGTATATTTAGGCAGCATATAGTTTGAGCAGACTGGAAGACATGAGCAGATTGGTAATGCAGCATGTACCATCCTCAATTGCATTGCCTAATATAGAGATCAAGTATAAGAATTGGCACCAGAACGGCATTTTGTATTTATTTCTCCAGATGTTATGTTCATTTCTTTTACCTGCAGGTGAGCCAAGCCTTCCATTAAAATTCACACATTATTCTTATACTAGCTGTAAGATCCTGGACTTAAAGGTATTCAGCAAAAACTACACATCACCAATTCAACGAATCATGGGTGTAGAAAACACAACTGAAAGGCTCACGCATGGCTTCCAACTTTCCCTAATGCGGCGTACACACAATAGTTTTTCATGCCATTTTTTAAACCAACGTTTTTCTCGTCGTTTTTTTTCTTGTTTCCTCTCAAGCCTGTCTTGCATCCACACGATCATTAAAAAAAACGCTCGAACAAAGCGCAGTGACGTACAACACGTACGACAGCACTATAAAGGGGAAGTTCCGTTCGGATGGCGCCACCCTTCATGTTAGTAAAGTTTGTTGAGCAACGATTCGCGCTTTTCAGCTTTGTGCTTTTCAGTCCGTTACAGCGTGACGAATGTGCTATCTCCATTACAAACGCTAGTTTTACCAGAACGAGCGCTGCCGTCTCATACTTGATTCTGAGCATGCGCGTTTTTTTCACCTCGTAAAAGCATACACACTATCGTTTTTCACGTCGTTAAAAAAAACGACATGAAAAACGACGTGAAAAAATAGAGCATGTTCGAAATTTTTAATGGCCGTTTTTCACGCCGTTAAAAATGCTCTGGAGCATACACACGATCGGTTTTAATGGCCATTTTTAAAAATGGCATTTTTAATGGCATGAAAAACGATCGTGTGTAGGCGGCATAAGGCTGCTTTCACACTGAAAGCGTCAATCGTTTTAGCGGCGCTTTTGCAAAGCTTTTTGGCCGCTAGCGGGGCGCTTTTAACCCCAAGAAAAGGGTGAAAAACTCGAGTTTTGCGGCGCTTTGAAAGCGCTGCCCATTCATTCCAAAGGGCAGGGCATTTTGGGAATGCTAAATACAGCGCTCCCAGCCCGCCCCAAAGATGCTGCTTGCAGGACTTTTCATAACGTCCCGCAAGCACACAGCCAAAGTGTGAAAAGTCACACTGGAATGAATAGGAGGCGGTTTTCAGGCGCTTAGCAAAGGCTAATTCTAGCGCTAAAGCGCCTGAAAACTGCCCCAGTGTGAAAGGGGTCTTAATTGACTATCCCTCCTTTGGAATCAAGTTCATCTGTTCCTGTATTTTCTGTAATAGTATAACTCATATGATCATCAGTTCCATCTAGTGGCCAAAATGCGGCAAATTTTCTCATTGGAGGTAGTTCAGAAAACTGTACAGTATTTTGGTCACTAGCTTGAGCTGACAATCATAGGAATTAATCCATTACAGAAAATACGGTTAAAATTCATCCAGCCTGTACGAATTTGGTGTGGGGCGGGGGGGGGGGGGGGTGGTCGCAGGGTGATATCTTACCTCCTCCTCCTGTGCTGCCTCCACTGGCTCCTCTTCCTGTGAGGGAAAATTTCCTCTATCGCGGGACTGCGGAAACTAAGTGTCTATGCGGGAAAGTCCCACAGAATCCGTGCGGGTTGGGAGGTATGATTTGTGTGTCAATGGATACATCTAACAAATGTATTATAAATAGATCCCTTGTCCAACTTCTACATGATTAAATCTTTTATTTTAAAAGCTGAACTGCAGGCAGATATAAGACACTAAATATTGCTGCTCTGTATTTACGAAAACATCTTTAACCTCCTCGCCACCCATTAGTGCCCACCGGTGTCACCAACCAGTGCCCATCAGTGCCACCTACCAGTGCAGCCTCTTCAGTGCCTCCTGATCAGTGCCACCTATCAGTGCCCATAAGTGGAGCCTCACCAGAGTAGATTAATGAAGGAGAAAAATTACCTGTTTGCAAAATTTTATAACAAAACTATGAAAACTATTTTTTGTTTTGTTTTTTCAAAAATGTTGGTCTTTTTATTTGTTGAGCAAAAAATAAAAACCCCAGTAGTAATTAATAAACACCAAAAAAAAGCTCTATTTGTGTGAAAAAAATGATAAAAATGTCATATGGGTACAGTGTTGCATGACTGCGCAATTGTCAAGAGTGAATTGTCAAAGCTGAAAATTGGCCTGGGCAGGAAGGGGGGTTTAAGTGCCCAGTAAGCAAGTGGTTAACCATCTGCTGACCGCTCACAGTAAATAAACTGCGAGTGGGTAGCAGGACCAATCTTGTACCTGTATGTCAGCTCTCTTTCTTCTGGGTTCAGCGGTGTGCATGCACACGCCCCCTGCTTACTGGTTCTGTGATTGACACAGCACAAGTTTGGCAGCTGATTTTAGCTGAAGTCAAGCTGATCAGCTGTGTCCAATCACACACACAGAGTTCTGTGTTTACAAAAACACAGAACTCTGTGTACAGGGAACAGCCAGATCGTAAAGTAAAAGCAGTACACACATTACTCATTGTTAGGCACACAGTTAACCCCTTGATTGCCGCTAGATGTTAACCCCTTCCCAGCCAGTGTCATTAGTACAGTGTCAGTGTACAGTATTATCACTGAATTAGTGTCACTAGGGACATCAGGGCCAGTAATGCCTTGTTTCCACTGAGCGGATCAGTTTGGTAAGGTCCGCTATTTTGTGTGTTTCCATTATGAAAGCGGCCCATACAACCGAACCATACCGCACCATTCTGGGTCCTGCTTCAGATGTGGGGCCATAGAAAATGGTCTGGTTCGGTAAGGGCGGAGCTTCTGGCTTCACACAATACATTCCACTGATTGGTGGACACGCTAGGCATTTTTTCTAAACTCTGTATGGCCTCTGTCGGTCCGACTTGCAGTGGAAACGTTTACCAGAATAGACCGGACCATTCTAACCCTTCCAAACTGTACCGACCTGAACGGATCCGCTCAGTGGAAACGAGGCTTTAGTGACCCTCCCAGATAGTGTCTGGTAGCTCCAAATTGCTCGCCACCCTATCACAGTCCCACTATAAGTTGCTGATCACAGCCATTACCAGTATAGGATCTATAGCTGCGTAAATTAGTGGTGGTCATATACCACCAGAAAGCAAAACAAAAGTCTGGTCATGAAGGGGGTAAAACCTTCCGGAGGTCAAGTGGTTCATTGTATTTTGTAGTAGTTGCGCATCTTCACTGGTTGGTCTCTGCCACAGACCTGGTGAAAACTGATTCCCTTCTTTAGCTATGGCCCTTGTTTTAGGAGAAGACATCCCTCCGGAGAGTTACCGGGCCCCTACCGTCACAATGACACTGCACTGGGTCTTCGGAGAGTTCCTTCCTGGCCTCCTCATCCTAGATACGGGTCCCCTCGCAAGGCGGCACCCTGAGATTCCTCGAACCCTGGCGGACCCCAGCCGAAGGTGCTGGGCCCCAGGCCTCCACTGCGGTTCCTGGGCTTACATGCCCAGGGCGTCCAGGAACATCACGATAGTACCTCACCCTGAGTAAAGGTGCCCAGGATGGAACCAGAACACTCCCTGGGAGTAGGACTCCCGGAAACCGAACCAACGACAACCCGCCGCCGGGCCAAAAGGTGCCCAGGGGAGACAGGAACAAACACCTGGGGTAGGACCCCACTGACAGAACAACCCCGAACAGGCAGCGTCTGCCCCTTTTATATCCTCTCCCAGCATGCCCAGCAGGTAGAACACACCCACCGTATGGCTGCCGAGAGGGGACACACAAGGCACAGCACTGTATCAGTGGTTCAACCCTAGTCTACTATGGCAGCGCCACCTGTAGGCTACAGGGAACTACACACCGACACTCTCCCTGTGGATAGAAATGGTTGTAAAAACCCTGACAAATTAGGGTGTTTGAACTACCTCTCAAACACTTCCCTTAAATTGAGGACCCCGCTCCACAGAAAAAGGGTCAGAAGCCCAGGTTGATATTGGACTAGCAGCAGAAGCACAAAAACAGCAGAGGATAAAGATAGATCACAAGACACAAAAGCAGATGATCACACCAATTTTACTTAGTTCTGCTGTGCTTTAAATAGGGCACAGGGCACCAAAAGCCAGTGCTAATGTACACATGCATTAGCACACACACACACACAACCTTGATTCTATGCGCTGTTCCATGAGCTGTAGATCTTTGGGCATGACCATGGATCATCCTAGAAAAAAAATAAAAGTGTACCCCGATTTTCCGGGAGCCTGATGGTGACTACCGGGGGTAGGGATGGCTGACATACATTCTCAGGGTGCAGGTGTGTGGGTGATGAACAAGAAAGAACAATAGGTGCCAGTCACTTTTATGCTTTAAACAATAGAGAAGTTTATTTCTCAGGACAGTAAAAATGTGGGAGAGAGTGGGAAATCGGGCACAGGACAACCATAATATCGATCAGCAACAGGCAGATTGGCAGATTTCTTAGACAAAAATAGTCGAGATAAGGTAGACAGAAGTACAGGAAAAAGAGCCTTTAAACTGAAGTAGCACATCTGTACTTTGTAGGACAGGTTGTCTCTTTTAGTAACTGAACATTACGAACAGCTTCATGCTCAGATTCCCTTGGATGAGTTCTCTCTGAAGTCATCCCAGCCACTTCATAACCTCCTGCTCATGAAGGGTCCTCTCTCTAGTGCTTCCCTAGAACTCCATCCCTCTAGAATCTTTTCCGGACCTTTGGCAGGTTTTCCTCTGCATATATTCGAACACCCTGATAGGCCCAGGCCCGGATTCCAGACAAAACCACCAAGGCCAGGCCTCGGGGTGGCAGTGGGTGCAGGGGCAGCGCCGCAGCAACAGGGGGGTGAAAAAATCCTGTCATCCCAGCCGGTCTGCCGACCAAATGTCTCTGCCTCCTTCTCAGCAGCCCCTCCCACACCCAGTCTGTGCTTGTATGACTACGCCCACCTCTAGAAACATGCCCCACCACAAGTCTCCACCAGCAGGCATGTGTTACACTGTGTATTAGCAGGGCCGGATTCCAGACAAGGCCACCGAGGCTAGGCCCCCTATGTGATGGTGTGTGTGTGTGTGTGTGTCGGCATTGAAGGACCCGGCCTTGGGGCGGCAAAGGGAGTAAATCCGGGCCTGGATAGGCCTCGGACAGGCCTAGCAGCCCACCTGGATAGGCCTCTAGCTTTAGGCCTAGCAGCCAGGAACTGTACACACATCCACCCAGGCGGGAAGAACTGGACTGGTCACCTGACTTCATTCCTTTAAATAGCTTTTCCCAGCATGCAACACAGAAAATATGATTGGCTGAGAAAAGTATGTTTATCCATAACTTGCATATACAGTGGGGCAAAAAAGTATATATAGTCAGCCACCAATTGTGCAAGTTCTCCCACTTAAAAAGATGAGAGGCCTGTAATTGTCATCATAGGTATACCTCAACTTTGAGAGACAAAATATGGAAACAAATCCAGACAATCACATTGTCTGACCTTTTAAAGATTTTCTTTGCAAATTATGGTGGAAAATAAGTATTTGGTCACCTACAAAAGCAAGATTTCTGGCTCTCACAGAGCTGTATCTTCTTCTTTAAGACTCTCCACTGTCCTCCACTCATTACCCATATTAATGGCACCTGTTTGAACTTGTTATCAGTATAAAAGACACCTGTCCACAACCTCAAACAGTCACACTCATAACTCCACTATAGTGAGGACCAAAGAGCTGTCGAAGGACACCAGAAACAAAATTGTAGACCTGCACCAGGCTGGGAAGACTGAATCTGCAATAGGCAAGCAGCTTGGTGTGAAGAAATCAACTGTGGGAGCAATAATTAGAAAATGGAAGACATACGAGACCACTGATAATCTCCCTCGATCTGGGGCTCCACGCAAGATCTCACCCCGTGGGGTCAAAATGATCACAAGAACGGTGAGCAAAAATCCCAGAACCACACGGGGGGACCTAGTGAATGTCCTGCAGAGAGCTGGGACCAACATAACAAAGGCTACATTCAGTAACAGACTATGCCGCCAGGGACTCAGATCCTGCAGTGCCAAACGTGTCCCCCTGCTTAAGCCAATACATGTCCGGGCCCGTCTGAGGTTTGCTAGAGAGCATTTGGATGATCCAGAAGAGGATTGGGAGAATGTCATAAGGTCAGATGAAACCAAAGTAGAACTGTTTGGTAGAAACACAACTCGTGTTTGGAGGAGAGAGAATGCTGAGTTGCAACCAAAAAACACCATACCTACTGTGAAGCATGGGGGTGGCAACATCATGCTTTGGGGCTGTTTTTCTGCAAAGGGAACAGGACGACTGATCCATGTACATGAAAGAATGAATGGGGCCATGTATCGTGAGATTTTGAGTGCAAACCTTCTCCCATCAGCAAGGGCATTGAAGATGAAACGTGGCTGGGTCTTTCAGCATGACAATGATCCCAAACACACCGCCCGGGCAACGAAGGAGTGACTTCGTAAGAAGCATTTCAAGGTCCTGGAGTGGCCTAGCCAGTCTCCAGATCTCAACCACATAGAAAACTTTGGAGGGAGTTGAAAGTCTGTGTTGCCCAGCGACAGCCCCAAAACATCACTGCTCTAGAGGAGATCTGCATGGAGGAATGGGCCAACATACCAGCAACAGTGTGTGACAACCTTGTGAAGACTTACAGAAAACGTTTGACCTCTGTTATATATCCTTTTGTTGGCAATGACAAAGTATTGAGATGAACTTTTGATATTGACAAAATACTTATTTATTTTCCACCATAATTTGCAAATAAATTCTTTCCAAATCAGACAATATGAGCATAAAGACAATTTTTTATTTACATGGAATAGAGGTGTTGGACTGAATAATTCCAAACTCTGCCGTGGACAATCTGGCAGATTCCACCTTGTAATGAGAAATAAAAGGTGTTCCTGGAGGACCAGGACGCTGCTCGGCAAATAGTTTCAGAGGACACTCTTCAGTAGGCCGCCCAGGTGGTCGCCATTGCCCTTGTAGAATGTGCCTTTAAGCCCTCAGGTATTTGCGTTGGACTCCGTGAATAAGCCATTTTGATGGTCTTCACGAGCCATGTTGCGATGGTGTGAGAGGTTGCTGCTTGACCTCTTCTAAACCGTGTGTGTCAGGAAAGGCTTCACCCGCTGGTGGTGCTGTTGGTCCTTTGGACTGCAGTGCTAGTGTCCGCCAGCAGGTGTCCTTCTGCAGCCAATACCTCTGTTGGAGGATCTCACCTGCTGGTGGTAACACACGATACATGGACTGTAGTACCGGCATTCCACCAGCGGGGGTATTCTGGCAGTATGGGACAGGCAGCACTTCCTGTGGTCAGCTGTGACCTGAAGCCTAATCACTGGACTTCCTTATATACCCGGCAAGTGCAAACACTCCTTGCCCTGGTATCGCTCTTCCTGACCCCCTGGACCTGTGACCCAGACTTTAGCCTGTATCTGATCCTTTACCTGCACCCTGCCTGATCTGATCTGACCCGATCCCTACCTTGAACCCGCACCCTGTTTAACCTGATCCTTACCTTGTGCCCATCCTGCAGCTTTCCCTTCTGTTACCTGGATCCCTGCTCTGCAGCCTATCCATCCATCCCCTCCCTGTTCCTGCTTCCTCCCATCCATACCCATCTGCTTGATCCCCTTGTGTATGACCTCGGCCTGGCTTTTACTACGATTCCGGTATCTCCCTTATTTGTATATATTGTTTTTAGTCACTGTTTATTCACTGCACTTTGTTCCGTGTTCCGTTTGAGGTGGTTGTTTGTTGGTCACTCACCATAATAAATTGTATATTTTCACCTACACCCGTTTGGTTTCCTTTTATGAAGTCACACAGTCTGGTCAATTATCAATCTCTGACAGTATACCAGGGCCATTCCTGATCAGACGTGATTTCATTGAGGAACCATCCTGTGGTGTGTTTTGCTGATATGGATCACGATGAGATCCTTTACTACTCTCTGCTGGCGACAGAGGAGGGTGAATATTGTCGCCAGATGTTAAAGGGATGGACGAGTGGCCAGCTGAGGGAAACGATCCGATCAGCTGATTTCTGGGTGGATCAGGGTTACATGCAGCCTGAGGATGTACTGCCATTGACCCGGTTATGTGTAGAACCAGCCCTGTCATTTGTTCCCGAAGGAAGGGATGACTTCTCTCCCCCTTTCAGCGGTGATCAGGTTGAGTCCCTGGTTTGGCTATTAGAGGATGATCCAGCTTCTTTTGATGAGCATTGTTCCCTCTGCTCCCAGCAGGTATTATCTGAATGTGCTAGTTCTGTGCAGTGTCTGATTAGACAGGGTGTGTGCGAATCAGTTTTTGTTCAGCCTTTGCTGCAGGCATGGTCGGATCTCCTCCCGAATTCAGCCAAGCCACAACATCCCGGCCCCTCCATCAATCACCTGCCTTCCCAAGAATATATCCGCCCATTGCCTATGGCAACCCCAGCTACCGTCCAGTGCGTTCAGCCCCCCAAATACTACTACCCCGTCTCTATCTGTTGCACCTACCCTGCCTTCAATCCACCTGCTTCTTCCCTCCTACCTGTAGCCAATCCACAAGAACCTCCTCCAGCCATTGTCCCTGCACCTCTGCCATTTTCTTCCATTTGTTCAATCCCAACCTTTTCATATATTCCCCCCGTTACTTGCAAACCTGCAGTGACTAAATCCAAGAAAAAGCGGAAGTACTTCCCAACCCACACAATCCAACCTACCTCCACACCCACCAACCTGCTCCAGCCTGTGGTTCCCAAGCCAGCCTTCCAGCCTGCGGTTCTTGAGCCAGCCTTCCAGCCTGCGGTTCTTGAGCCAGCCTTCCAGCCTGCAGTTCTTGAGCCAGCCTTCCAGCCTGCAGTCCCAGAGCCAGCCTTCAAGCCAGCCTTCCAGCCTGCAGTTCTTGAGCCAGCCTTCCAGCCTGCAGTTCTCGAGCCAGCCTGTAGTTCTCAAGCCAGCCTTCCAGCCTGTAGTTCTCGAGCCAGCCTTCCAGCCTGTAGTTCTCGAGCCAGCCTTCCAGCCTGTAGTTCTCGAGCCAGCCTTCCAGCCTGTAGTTCCAGAACCAGACTGCCAGCCTGAAGACCCTGTGCCAGACTGCCAGCCTGAAGACCCTGTGCCAGACTGCCAGCCTGAAGACCCTGTGCCAGCCTGAAGACCCTGTGCCAGCCTGCCAGCCTGAAGACCCTGTGCCAGCCTGCCAGCTTGAAGTTCATGTACCTGCCTTCCAAACTGAGGTCCTGATGACGGTGTCCCAGTCGGAAGATCCAGTGCCCGTTTCCCGGCCTGTGGTTGTGGTGCCTGTTTCCCGGCCTGTGGTTGTGGTGCCTGTTTCCCGGCCTGAGGTTGTGGTGCCCGTTTCCCGGCCTGGGGTTGTGGTGCCCGCTGCGGTGCCCGTTTCCCGGCTTGAGGTTGTGGTGCCCGTTTCCCGGCTCGAGGTTGTGGTGCCCGTTTCCCGGCTTGAGGGTATGATGCCCGTGTCCCAGTCTGTGGAGCCTACTACCCAGTCTGACATGTTCCTGTCTGCTGCCCAGCTCGATGACCCGGAGCCTGCTGCCCAGCTCGATGACCCGGAGCCTGCTGCCCAGCTCGATGACCCGGGGCCTGCTGCCCAGCTCGATGACCCGAAGCCTGCTGCCCAGCTCGATGTGTTCCTGTCTGCCGCCCAGCTCGATGACCCGGAGCTTGCTGCCCAGCCTGAGATGATCCCGTCTGCTGCCCAGCCTGAGATGTGCCCGTCTGCTGCCCAGCCTGAGATGATCCCGTCTGCTGCCCAGCCTGAGATGATCCCGTCTGCTGCCCAGCCTGAGATGATCCCGTCTGCTGCCCAGCCTGAGATGATCCCGTCTGCTGCCCAGCCTGAGGTGTTCCCGTCTGCTGCCCAGCCTGAGGTGTTCCCGTCTGCTGCCCAGCCTGAGGTGTGCCCCTGTCCGCTGCCCAGCTTGATGTGACTATTTCCTGCCCGGATGTGCCCGCTGTCTGCCCGGATGTGACCTTGCCTGTTGCCCAGCTTGTTGCTATGAACTTCCCCCAGCGGCAGGTCGTGGGAGCGTCCGGAGGCCGCTCCTTTGAGGGGGGGTACTGTCAGGAAAGGCTTCACCCGTTGGTGGTGCTGTTGGTCCTTTGGACTGCAGTGCTAGTGTCCGCCAGCAGGTGTCCTCCTGCAGCCAATACCTCTGTTGGAGGATCTCACCTGCTGGTGGTAACACACGATACATGGACTGCAGTACCGGCATCCACCAGCGGGGGTATTCTGGCATTATGGGACAGGCAGCACTTCCTGTGGTCAGCTGTGACCTGAAGCCTAATCACTGGACTTCCTTATATACCCGGCAAGTGCAAACACTCCTCGCCCTGGTATCTCTCTTCCTGACCCCCTGGACCTGTGACCCCGACTTTAGCCTGTATCTGATCCTAACCTGCACCCTGCCTGATCTGATCCGACCCGATCCCTACCTTGAACCCGCACCCTGTTTAACCTGATCCTTACCTTGTGCCCATCCTGCAGCTTTCCCTTCTGTTACCTGGATCCCTGCTCTGCAGCCTATCCATCCGTCCCCTCCCTGTTCCTGCTTCCTCCCATCCATACCCATCTGCTTGAACCCCTTGTGTATGACCTCGGCCTGGCTTTTACTACGATTCCGGTATCTCCCTTATTTGTATATATTGTTTTTAGTCACTGTTTATTCACTGCACTGTTTTCCGTTTGAGGTGGTTGTTTGTTGGTCACTCACCATAATAAATTGTATATTTTCACCTACACCCGTTTGGTTTCCTTTTATGAAGTCACACAGTCTGGTCAATTATCAATCTCTGACAGTGTGGGATGACCAGGAGGTTTTCCGACTTCATAAGGTCGTTTGTTGTTGAAAGGTAGGTTAGAATCTTAGTTCTTACACCCAGCGGTTGTGGATCCCCTTGTTCTGTGGAGAGAGCAAGAAGGTTAATCTCTTGATTGAAGTGGAAGGAGGATGATACCTTTGGAATAAACCGATCAGATGGTCTTAGGACTACTTTGTCTGGGTAAACGATTAAGTATGGTTCTTTCGCCAGTAGAGCTTGCATCTCTGAGACTCTTGGCCGATGGTATTGCAATTAAGAAGGTGACTTTGAGTGTTAAGTCCCACAAGGAGATGTTTTCGAACGGAAAGAATGGTTCATGTGATAGAACTTCTAGTACAACCGAAAGATCCCAGGTCGGGAAGGAAGGCTTTCTGGGAGGCCTTATCTTTAGGCAGGCCCTCTGGAACTGAATGACTAGGGGCTCTTGCGCCCACTTGACTCCTGTCATGGCAGATAATGCTGACACGTGAACTTTTAAGGTACTTGACCAGAGGCCTTTCTCTAGGCCTAACTGGAGAAACTCAAGGATTTGAGCAACTGTTGGAGATGATGGGTTCCAGTTTTGTTGCTGTGCAACTGAGAGAAACTTCTCCCAGATCCTTTTATATGTACTGTTGGTGGTGCATCTTCTGGCTTGAAGAAGAGTTTCTACTAGGGTTGTCCCGATGCCGATACTAGTATCGGTAACGATACCAAGCATTTCCCCGAGTACTTGTACTCGTGGAAAATGCTCCGATGCTTCACCCGATACTTGGGCAGTCAGGGATGATCGGTGCGGCAGAGGGAGTTACAAGCATCGATCTCCCTGTATAGATTTCAATACAGCCTGTCCGCTTCTCCCCCGACCCCCCCCCTCTTTTCAGCTGTTTTACTGAAATCTATACAGCAGTGATCGGTGCTTGTATTTCCCACCAAAGCCGCACCGATCACCGCCGACTGTCCCTGTATCCTCCTCCAGTTCCCCCTCCGCGCTCCGTGTCCCCCCTCCATTATTCGGCTCTCCCCATCCGAGCTCCGTGTCCCCCCTCCATTATTCGGCTGTCCCCCCTCCATTATTTGGCTCTCCCCCTCCACGATCCGTGTCCCCCCTCCATTATTCATCTCTCCCCCTCCGCGCTGCTGCTGTCCTCCGCTCTGTGTCACCCTTCATGTCCCCCTCTGCTCTCCATGTCACTCTCCATATCCTCCTCTTCTCCCTTCTGTCAGGATGGAGAGCGGAGGTAGGAGCCGCTAAACCCGGCTCCTACCTTTTCCGAATGAACAGAGTCAGTGATCACTGACTCTGTCCATTCATATAACTGAAACATTGTAACCTGTGTTTACGATGCTTCAGTTTATGAATGGAGAGGAGCCGTTGTCTCCTCTCCATTCATTTTCAGTGCAGCTGAGAAAGGGACTGGGGAATCTGTGTCCCTAGTCCCTTTCTCTGTCTCAAAGGGGAGATGTCAGAGGACTGTTAAGACCCCTGATATCTCACTAAAGCCCCCCAACAGGGCTGAAAATAAAAAAGAAATTTCAATAAATAAAAAAAAAAAAATTAATTGTAAAAAAATAATACAATTTTAAATAAAAAAACACACTGACACCATCCACCCCGAACCCCCCCCCCCCCCCAAAAAAAAGAAGCATTGTAAAAGAAAACATAACAAAAAATAGTAAAAAAAAATAATAAAAAAATACTGACACATGTGCCACTGTCACATGACATTAAAAAAAAGTATCGGTATTCGGTTACGGCGAGTACTTGAAAAAAAGTATCTGTACATGTACTCGGTCTTAAAGTGGTATCGGGACAACCCTAGTTTCTACCACTTTTTGGGAGCAAACTTGGTTTAAGAACCTAGCCATCTCCAGGCTGTCAGATGCATCCTTTCCGGGGATGGATGAAGAAGTTGCCCCTGGGAGAGTAGATCCGTTGCTGGTGGAAGCGGTAAGGGTCTCGCTGTATTCAGCCGAAGGAGAGTGGTAAACCATGGCCGTCTCGGCCAAAAGGGAAGGACTGTTATTACTGTGGAAGATGACCTCTTGAGCCTGAGAAGAAATCTTGGTATGAGAGGTGTCGGGGGGAAAGATGTAACCCAGATGGAAGTTCCACTCGTGTTGTAGGCAATCTGTCCCCTGCTCTAACAGACAGGGGGTTCTTGTCAGGTACCTCCGGCACTTTGCATTGTCTGGAGTCGCTGCCAGGTCTATATCCGGCATGCCCCAAGTTCTTGTTATGAGGGAAAAAGCTTGGTGACTCAGAGCCCATTCGTTGTTGGAAATGAAGCTTCTGCTTAGCGTGTCGGCCAGCTGGTTCTGGGTTCCAGGGACATACATCGCTCTTAACCCCGACAGATTCACTTGCGCCCATTCGAAGACTGGGCGGACTTCCTGCATCATGGAGCGGCTTTTTCATGCCTCCTTGCCTGTTGATATAGGCAGCCGCCACCCTGTTGTCCATCTTCAATAGGACTTCTTTCCCTTTCAGGAGAGGACTGAAAGCTAGGAGAGCTTGGAAAGCTGCTTTCATCTCTAGGATGTTCGATACCACATCATGTGTCTTGAAAGACCAACAGCCTTGGACTGCAAGTTGTTGGTAGTGTTCTCCCCAGCCTTCCCTGCTGACGTCCGAAGTAATCACCTCCTGGGGAGGGGTAACTATGCGCTTGTACCTTTTTAGGTTGTGCAATCGGGTCCACCACCATAGTGATTGTTTGACTTCCTTTCGGATGTTGATTCATAGAGACATCGATACCCCGTTCCATTGTCTCAAGAATGATGTCTGGAGAGGTCTTGTGTTCCACTGGGCCCATTGGACCATAGGGATGGTTGCTGATAATGACCCCATGATGCTAAGACACTCTCTGGCTGGGAGTGTGTTGGATAACAGTAATCTCTTTGCCTTTTGGATTATAATGGGAATTTTCTCCTGAGGAAGCTCTATGGTGTTGAGTCTGGTATCCAGTTCTGCCCCCAGGAAGACCATTCTCTGAGTAGGTTGGAGATTGCCTTTCTTCCAGTTTATTAGCCACCCAAATTTTTGCAAGGTGGATGTTAGAGTGTCTCGGTGGAGTAGAAGAGACTCTTGGTTGTCTGCGAGCAGTAGGATGTCGTCCAGATAATGGTGGACTCTTAATCCTTGCTCCCTTAGTAGGGCTATCACTGGTAGCAGGACCTTGGTGAATGTTCTGGGAGCGGTAGAAATCCTGAACGGATTTGAAACTGAAAGTGTTGATGGTTTACCGAGAAGCGGAGAAACTTCTGGAATGTGGTGTGAATGGGAACATGCAGGTAAGTGTCCTTTAAATCCACAGAGAGCATCCAATCGCCGATATTTATGGCATAGAGGATTGACTGTAAGCTTTCCATCTTGAATGTCTCCACTAGGATTGAGCGATTGAGATTTTTTAGGTCTAGGACGGGGCGCAGATTCATGGTCTTTTTCTTCACCAAAAACAGAGGGGAGTAGAAACCTTTCCCCCTTTGTGGTGGTGGGACTTCCACTATGGCCTGTTTTTGGATTAGATCTTGGACATATTCTGCCAATATAAGCTTCTTTTCCCGAGATGTTGGAATTCTGGTTATGACGAATTGGTCTCTGGGAGGTCGATTTTTGAACCTCCATCTGTGTCCGTCCTGGACAGTAGCCACTGTCCATGGGTCTTTTCTTATCTCCGCCCAAACCTGCTTGAAGCCCTTCAGTCTGGCTCCTACTACAGCTGGCTGGGAGGACGCATCTTCAAAAAGACTTCTGGTCCCCTGTGGCAGGGGTCTTTGACTTTTGGAGTTTTAGGAAGGATGATTGTGGATTCTTCCAATTTTTTCTGTACTCCCTGCCGGGATTGTAGGATTTTGCCTCCCTATATCTATCTGGGAGGTTTCATCTGAATGTAGGTGGCCTTTGTTGTCTAGGCCTTCTGTCTGAAGGAATGAGTCCAGACTTTCTGCCGGTGACCTTTTGAAATGGCCAAATCCAGCTTCTCTCCGAAGAGGTTTGTGCCGTCAAATGGGATCTTATATCAATTAGACTTTGAGGAGGGGTCTGCTGACTACGGTTTTAGCCAGAGTGCCCTCCTGGCCATCACTGAGCTTAACATTGCTCTTGATGTTGACTTTATCATGTCTACAGAGGCCTCTGCTACAAAATCGCCTGCAAGGCTGAGTTCCTGGAGAGCTGCGATTACTCTCTTGTTCCACGCCTTCTGCTACCAACTTCTCAGCGTTGGAGGTCCAGCTTGAGATAGCTCTTCCCACTGCTACTAGCGTTATTGCTGGCCTGCAGGCACCACCTGCAGATAGGTAGGCTCTCTTGAGATCCAGATCGATCTTTCTGTCCAGTACATCTTTAAAAGTGACCGCATCTTCTATTGGAAGGGTTACGTGCCTGGCTAGGCACATCAGGGAGGAGTCTACCCTTGGTGGTGTTACTAGTGGATTGACACTGGATTCCTTTAGCGGATACAGTTTGGCAAGTCTATTGCTGAGACTGGTCTTCTTGCCCTTCATCTTTTACTAAGTCTTCCAGCTCATCGATAAATGGTAAGGTTTCTGGTTCTTTTTTTGAGGTTCGGAAAATATTTCTTCGCCTTTTGCGGAGGTTCTTTTTCCTCTTCCCATTCTATAGCTTCCTTCACTGACTTTATGAAGGGTTCTTTCTATAAGTGAGAAGTCAAAACCGGTGGATACCTTCAAGTCCTCATTGTCAGATAGGGGGTCTGACTTTCTAGACGTGGAGGGAGTCGCAGGTGAAGTGCCTTGCACTGATCTGCTCGTTTCAGATTCTGCGATTTGCAGGGATGTGTCTCTAGCCGGCTCTCTGCTTAGCTCTCTCTCTGGTTGGTTCATCCAAGCATGTGCGTCAGACCAGCTTGTCCGGAAGTGCTATGGCCCCGCAAACTCAGCATGAATTCCCTGATGGATGGGAACGCTGAGGGGGAGGAGAGCGTCTGCGTGAACGAGACCTCCTGTAGTAGGAGTGGCTGTGCCGTGAATGAGACTTTGAACGGCTCCTTCTGCGACTTGAGCGACTTCGTCTTGTGCGTGAGCGACTTCTACTGCGGTCTGAGCGGCTTTGTCTATGGCTTGAGCGGCTTCTTCTGGATGGCTCTTGTCGTCTTGAATCTGAGGAGCTGGCCGACCTGATAGGGCTGTCCAATTTAGACAGCATTAGTGACAGGCTCTCTTTTTCAATCTTCACTACTTACCAATCTTTCCACCCCCTTACCTATTAGGCTGGTGATGGTCTACCAGGGCAGCGACCTCCATGAGGAGTGATATAGTCCTCCCTACAACAGACAGTAGTAAATGAGCATGCAGGCAGTAGGTAAGATGAAACCAAGAAAGGTAAAGTGACCCGAGGTGCTTACCTGAAGGAAGAGACAGCAGTGCAATCTATCCCACTGAAAAAAACTCTGTTGACAGGTGCAGTGTTCAAGAGAAAACAGCAAAAAAAGTTTGGGTTTTTAAAATTGCCGCCGCCGTCGCTCGGTGATGATGTCATGACTGCGCATGCGCCGTAGCGTCGTGAGCAAGCCAGCGCCATCTTGGAAGCTGGAAAGACACAGGAATCACCATTGTGAGCCTGTAGGATACCCTCCACCTGTCCGCATGCGCGGAAGTGATTGCGCCCCTTTCACACTGGGGCGCTGCGCTGGCAGGACATCAAAAAAAAAGTCCTGCAAGCAGCTTCTTTGAGGCGCTTTAGACCACTTTCACACTGGGGGCGTTTTGCAGGCACTATAGCGTTAAAAATAGCGCCTGCAATCCACCCTCAAACAGCTGCTCTATTGTCTCCAGTGTGAAAGCCCGAGGGCTTTCATACTGGAGCGTTGCACTGGCAAGGCGTCAGAAAAAGTCCTTACCTGCAGCATCTTTGGAACGCATTAGGAGCGGTGAACTCACTGCTCCTAATGCGCTCCTGCTCATTGAAATCAATTGGGCAGGGCCGCCGTACCACTGGCAATACGCCGCTGTAGCGGCACATTGTCGGCGGTTTTAACCGTTTCTCGGCCACTAGCAGGGGTTAAAAGCGCCTCGCTATCGGCCGAAATGCACCACAAATCCAATGGTAAAATAGCAGCGTTTTACCACCGACGCTATGGTCGGCACCAGTGTGAAAGGGCTCTTAAGAGCAGTGTATACACCGCTCTTAAAGCGCCCCTTCCCATTGAAATTAATGGGCAGCGCCTGTAAAGTGGCTGTGTTAGAGTTGCCACCTCATCCCTTTAAACCCAAACATATAAATTAGACAGGTTCTCAGGCCAATTTAATGCAGATAAGACACCAAGTTAGTTTAAATTACCATCTCAATCAGCCACAGAACCTGTGTAATCAATGTGTTCGATTTTAAAGGGATGAGGTGGCAACCCTAGGCTGTGTTCTAAAGCAGCTGCTGATGTAAACAGGCTCTAAAAGGGGATACAGATAGCAGCAATAAAAACCTGGCAGAGCTTCCAACCCTTCACCTTACTACACAATACTAACAGAAGATTTTGGGCTGGATTTTAGCTTTCATTTCTAGTTGACAACTGTACCCTCTACAACACTAGAGATTTTTGTTAAATCCAGCAAATCCTTTGCTAATGTGGGGGTTAAATTTCTTGCAAACAAGAAGAGATTAAATCTCACGTGTAGCTGAGCCCAAACTCTTCCTGTCCATTGCTGCACTCTCTCCACTTGGTTCCATGCAGTCAGTACACCTTTTCCCCCATGCAAAGAACAATGCTGATGATCTACTGCTCTCTCTCACAATCACACACATGGATTGTGGGGAAAGAATGACATTAATGTTTCCTATTTCCTCCCATCCAGCAGCCTGGGAAGCAGCAAGCCCCATCCAGCACAGTGGACGATTCCAGAGCCAGTCTAATAAAGAGGGAGGAGGCTCCCTGTGATTGGCCAGGGGATTCTGATGGCTTCAATGAAGTCAGAGCATACAGACAACAGCAGAATAATACAGCAGCATGTTGTGTGCCCACAGCAAGGACACTGCATTCTGTGTGCAAGGTAAGTTTCCATCCTTTTAACTTGCCTATTGTTAGAGATCTGCAGAGCCTCAGTGACAGCTGCTGAGCCTGCACCCTGCAATGTGAGTACCAGGCCACTGCAGACATGGCTTGTAGGCTTTCTTTTTTTTATCTTGCTTTATAATAAATGAAAAAAATCCTTACTGTTCTGCATGCATGTGCCCCTATGATGTGTTGTTTCAGCATTGTTGGTATTAGGATAAAGTCCCTGCAATGTGTACAACACCTTGCTATGATCCATAACATAAATATTAGTATTTGCGTTTTAGCTTGTGTCAATGTTGTAGTTATTCCATGATCTATGTGATACTTCTTGCTCAGCACACGTTGCAAGCATATGAATTAGTGCTTACTGCTACTGCAGATAAACAGTTACTAAGTCAGCAGTGCATGGACTGCAATGGGGCAATGGAGAGAGGAATACATAGCAAGCTATTTTCATTCTATTTAGTCCCTGTGTTGTATTGACATGCACAGACCTTCTTCTTGCTCCTCTCTATCATGCACTTCATCACTTAATAGAATTGTCTATTTACCTGCTTAGAAAAATGTATCTGACAGGAGTTAAGTAATGAGCTTTTTTGGACATGTGTGATGATTCAATGTAATTGTATTGTAGGCTGTATCCCATTGATCTCTGGCCATCACTGTTTTATTTTGCAGACCTGGACTTGGCTACAAATTGCAATATTAACAGTAATATAAAAGCATGCCCACAGCTGTTCAGTACATTTAATGGGTTCTATTTAAATATTTGCAATGTATTCAGATGGCGTGTCTGAGCTTTTTTTCTTTTGCCTCACTCTTATAATTGTTAATGATTATTATGTGAATTTTTGTATTTGTGTTGCTCTCCTGTATGGGCCACAGTCCTTTTCAGCACTTGCAGCACGATTGCTTAAAATAGAATTTAAATAAAACACGAGCTGCATCTGTCTAATGATTACATCCTGTAACTTCAGCTCAGTGGTAATTGCGTGTCATTCTGCCCTGTATTTATCTACATTAGACCTGGTATACATGTTTTCTCATTTGACATAATTGCTTTAGAATGTTCAGACAAATGTGTAATATTCACTTTTTTTTTTTTAAAGCAGAATGATTTAAAGGAGGCTTGCATTCACTAAACAATCATTTCACCTTTTACTTCTTTGCAGTGGTGGAATGGATATCACTACCCCATTGCTCACCATGCTCAAAAACTATGGGTCTGGGGCCCATCCCATGTACTGTAGTGATGATTGACAGGACAGTTTACCCAATTATAATCAGAATAAGAAAAGCACCCATTGTGCTATGGCATCTGGGTTTATTTGACCCTTGTTATGTGGACACCCCTTCAAATTATGTAAAGGGGTTTCCTGGGAAAGGTACTGCAACAATATAAAAATACAGAGACGTGGGAAAGTACAAAGGAGTCATAATGACATAATAAAATAAAGACACACACGCTTGAGATTATTTTAATAGTTAAAAATTGGCCACCGTGTTCATTGATTTAAAGTGATTGTAGGGCTTGCTCCATTGGTGTTTTCCTGCTCGGGGAGGGGAAATTTGTCCGTTGATCAGCCGGATGGCTGGTCCGTGTCTGCCCTGCTTATGCAGAGCAGACACACTACATTTTCCTCTATGGGCAGACTGATGTAAATGGACCGGATATGATTCCCCATCCATCTATTTTTTTAGCGCATATGATCAAAGGTTGACGGGTGTCAACACACGCATGTACGTTGACACCCGGCCCTCTGTAGAGGAGACTGGAGGGTTTGATCGGGTCTGTTTAAAAAACTAACAGGCGGACCCGATCGGTACATTAGTGTGAAAGGGGCTTAAGTGTTTTTTTTTTTTTTATAATAAACATGTTATACTTGCTTGCTCTATTAGATGGTTTTGCTCAGAGCAGCCTTCTCTTCTGGGGTCCCCCACTGGCGTTCCTGGCTCCTTCTGCTTTCCGAGTGCAGCCTTGATCCTGAGCCGTACTGTGTGCATCTTGGAGAAGGGAGGGGTCCATCTAAATAGTTAGTTTTTTTACCTTTTTAAAAGAGAAGTAAAGGTGTGTGTGTGTGTGTGTGTGTGTGTGTGTGTGTGTGTGTGTTTTTTTTTGCCCATTATACTAACCTAGGTGGATGCAGCATCGGACTGATACTGCATCTGTCCCCCGACGCCTCTGCACTGAGATCCGAGCCATCAAACACTGCAGATGGCTCTGTTCTTATAGCTCCCCAAGCAGAGAGCTGCTGCCTGTCAGTCAGCAGCTCTCTGCTCTGCCCTCCCGTGCTCACTGGAGCGCTAAGCTGTGGAGGAGCGGCTGTCTTAAGTTCTCAGTAGCTCGCTGTGAGGCTGAGATGGCTTTCAGTCCAGGCACCTGGCGGATCCAGACTTTATTGTCGTGATGACTCGGTGCCTGGACTGATTCCAGTGACTTCAGCAGAGAGCGGACTTCAGCCCGCTCTCTGCTGACAGCTGGTCACAGGAGTGCAAAACGAATTGCACTCCTGTGACCCATAGGAGAAGCCCAGCCAAACGAGCTCAGGCTGGACATCTACTTTTAACGCAGAGAATCAAGATTTATCCAGTAGGGCTTTTTCTTTAATTTCTTCAATGACAAACGATTGAAACAAGAGGGAGGGCTGTATAGTGAATCTTAATAATATTTTTTATCGGACCCCCTAAAAACCCATACATGGACCACTTGGATGTCCATGGACCCCAGGTTAAGGCTTTAGTTGATAGGTATTTCGTCTGTGTAGTGTCATGTTAGCACATTTTAAATGTAAGAGAAATTTGTATTTTTCTTATCGTCCATGGACTGACACAGCCTCTTTTACACTTTACCAGTGGGTTTTGTCTCTGCTTGCAGGAGAAGACCTAGGCAGAATGTGAAATGTTATACATACATACACATACCTCCCCAACCCGCACGGATTCTGCCGGTTTCTCCCGCAAGGACAGCATTTTCCCGAGTTCCCGCGCGGGACACTGTATAGCCGCATAGACCCACAGGGTGGAGGAGGTCAAGGGTCAGTCCGCCAGCGTGCCAGGCAGGGATAGCCAGGCGAGACCCAGAGTGGCAGCGACAACCAGGAAGCTGTATCTGTGTTTGCCGTCCCCTCTGCACGTCGACAGCCCCCCCCCCCCCGCTCAACAAATTAGAAACCCACGGTCCCTTTAAAAGAAAATGAAATGTCCCACGGCACCCCCCCCCCCCGCTCAACAACTGTGATGAGAGGGGAAAAAATATGAATGAATGTCCCGCAGAGGACATTAGAAAAGTTGGGAGGTATACATACATACATACATACATACATACATTCTAAAAAGCCAGAGCTGAACAGCCCCTCCCACTGCAGTCAGCAGACCTTAAAGTGGTGTTCCGGCCTAAATTACACTTTTTAAATAAAAATACCCCTAGAAAACACAACCTTAATCTATTGAATAATTTGAGAGGAAAAGATGGACTTTATGGGCACGACAAATTAATATAAAATTACTCAAGTTTTATTAAAAAAATTACAAAAGAGAATAACAATTCATACCAATAAAAATGAATAGTATACAAAACTATTCATCAACCTAATATTGACACATTTAAACACTTCACCCAATGACCAAAATTCAATAAAGAAATAGGGTTATACTAAGTAAAATGACAGCAAGGTCAATTCTTTCAGTATATTGGATACCAATAGACGCTAGTGGCATTGATTGGTGATGTGTCTTAACCTTAATCTATTCTAGTAAAGTTAGTCTGTAAACTAAGGTCCGTTTTTAGTTAGGTTATTACAGCATTTAGATAGTTTAGAAATTAGAAATAGGCCGTGGCCATCTTTGGTGTGGTTACATGAAGCCAGACTGTATGATTTCCTGGATTCCAGGCTTGCAAATCTCGCACAAGCTCAGTGCTTCTCAAGCAGTCTAAAATTGGTTTCACTTTCAAGTTTCCTCTGCTCTCCAGTTGCCGCCCACTATTTATGTAAACATCTAAACATCTCCTCCCCTCCTCCTATCTCTGTACAAGCAATATTCTTCTAGAAACACTGAATTCTGCTGCTAAAGGTAAGAGCTTTAAAAATATCCTAATTGTAAACTAAATCATTTGTTTCTATTTTATATATATATATATATATATATATATATATATATATATATATATATATATATAATAGGGACTCCGCTGGGTATGTCTGATGTAAGGGGGGACTCCGCTGGGTATCAGACATACCCGGCGGATTCCCCCTTGCATCAGACGTAGCCAGCGGAGTCCCCCCTTACATCAGACGTAGCCAGCGGTGTCCCCCCCTTACATCAGGCATACCCAGCGGTGTCCCCCCTTACGTCTGATGTAAGGGGGACTCCGCTGGCTACGTCTGATGTAAGGGGGGACTCCGCTGGGTATCGGACATACCCAGCGGAGTCCTTCCTTACATCAGGCGTCCCCTGCGGAATCCCCCCTTACATCAGACGTAGCCAGCGGAGTCCCTCCTTCCATGAGGCAATCCCAGCAGAGTCCCTCCTTCCATGAGGCAATCCCAGCAGAGTCCCTCCTTCCATGAGGCAATCCCAGCAGAGTCCCTCCTTCCATGAGGCAATCCCAGCAGAGTCCCCCCTTATATCAGACGTAAGGGGGGACTCCGCTGGCTACGTCTGATGTAAGGGGGGACTCTACTTACCCCATCAATATGACAGCTACGGTGGCTTAACCCTCAGTGTAAAACCAGCCAGTACCACCACCAATCAGCACCACCAGCCAGTACCATCTGTCAGTGCCACCAGCCAGTACCAAACACTATAATACAGGAGTGTGTGTGTGTATATGTGTGTGTGTGTGTATGTGTGTATGTGTGTGTGTATATATATATATATATATATATATATATATATATATATATATATATATAATCACACACACACACACACACACACACACACACACACACACACACACACACACACACACACACACACACACACCACAACCAGGAGCGAGCGAGATGAAGAGCGAGAGACTAAACACTGCACACTAGGCTACACACTAAACACTGCACTGACTTACTGGCTGCTCAGTCTCCCCAGACCATGTCCACTCCCCCCAGCAGGCCAGCAATGTGACTCACGAGGGAGTCTTTCACTCCCCTCATTTTCTTCCATGGTCTGCTCTGCGGAGGAGGATCCCATTCACCAGCGATCCAATCCCACGCTACGCCAGTGGTGAGGCGTGACAATGGAAACATAATGCCTGGTTAAAATGGCGCCGGGCATCGCCTTGCATTGCGTTATTTCCGGTTTCAAAATAACGCAATGCTACGGCTCAGGGACGGCTATGCCTTCTGGGGTTGATGAAAAACATCTCCCAGGAGGCATAGCGGTCCGTGGATGACGCGCTGAGGCTGATTTCGCCGCGGCCGCAAAAACAAACATGTTAAATTAAAACGGTGAGTTTTTGAAAGAAGTTTTTTTATATGCCAAATCAGCATAAGGGGACAGAGCTGCAGAGGATGCAGACAAGTTGTAAAAGAGGGTGGAACTCCACTTTAATTTTTTTTTCTTCTGCCTAGCAGAAAAAAAAGACCTGGCTCTCTCAGGAGCCAGTCTCCTGGAAGATTTTATTTTATTTTTGAGACCTTCAATCAACTGTCGACTGGGCAACAGGTTGGGTACACTGGTATCCTCGTAGTCTTCCCTGTCCGACCATCGAGCGTGCTGATCCTCACCTTGTGTGCGTGAGACTCAGTTCACGATATGCCCCATGACTCCAGGGGTGGCCGGGTTGCTTTTATGCTCCCGCGGTCCTCTCAAGATTGAACAGTACCTGTCTGTATCTTTCGCGGTGGACCGGGCCGACAGCTACTCAGTACTACTCCTGTGATAGGTCTGTCTGAAACAAGCCAGTGGGTCCCTCTGGGACGGGTAAGTAGTCTCTCCTGCTGCAGGTGAGTACATGCTGGCTGTGTTTCTTTATATGGGGGGTTTCTCCCTGTCTCCCCCCTGTTGTTATGCTGCACCCTTTACTGGTGCTGTGCTGTGTGGGGGTGCTTGGGGGACGCTCTGGCCTGGCAGGGGATGCTCATGTCTGTGTAGTGGGTGGACTCTGGGAGAGGAGCAGTGTTCTGGTGTGGGAGTGTTTGGAGACTTTGCGTGCGCCATTAGCGCTGTGTGGTGATTTAAAAAAAAATGCGCTCGGCGGCCATCTTGCCGTGGACCAATGGCGCAGTAATACATGCTGGCGGCCATTTTCTTGAATCCGCGGCGCTTTCACTTTCGGTTTCAGCCTTATCGGCGCTGCTGCGGCGCGAATCTCCTCCCACTCTCCTCAGGCTTCACTCGCGCTGCAGCGCGGTTTCATACAGCGGAACTGAGCGGTCCTTAAGGGTTGGTGAGTCCTCTGGGTATCCCCTCCTCAGCCTCAGCGCAGCCAGTGGGTGGACTGTATTATTCACTGCAATAGTGTATAAGGTCTCAGAGGGTGGCAGTATGGAGTCTGGTTCACCTGCTTCTCCACTTGTCAGAGGCAACTGGCAGTGCGCCTGCACCTGCGGTCCCTATGGACCAGTTGTTGACAGTCCTGGAATCCTCCTTGTCAGGATGGAAGCGGTGTGCAAGCGCAAGGGAGCTGTAAAGCACCCCCTCGCCACACATTCTCTTGTAGGGGAGTGCTCTGTCTCAGATATGGGCCTAGCTACTGCTGCTCAGGACCCTAGCTCTGAGGATTTTCATGTTTTTAAAACAGGACATTCCTTGTGAGGAAGACCCCAGTTCTGAACCAATAACTGACAGGGTGCTTGTAAGTGAACTCATTGATGCTGTGAGGGACACTCTCAAGCTGAATGTTGAGGCTGAGGAACCTCAGCCTCAACATCTCCTTTTTGATCCTTTTTTTTTTAAAAGCCGTTTCTTCAAAAAAGGGTCTTTCCATATGTGCCTTTTATTTTTTATTTTATTTTATTTATTTTTTTTGATACATTCATTGACCAAGTCTGGGATAAGCTGCAGAAGACTTTGATGGTCCTGCGGCGCCTAGCCTTAAGGTACCCCCTTGAGGAGGACCTGGTTAAGAAGTGGCTCCCCCCAGTGGTCGACCCCCCCCCTGGTCGCCCGTTTGAATAAGGTTACCACACTCCCAATGGAAGGGACTCCTGCATTTAAGGATCCCACTGACAGGAGGTCAGAGGTGGTGAGTAGAACTATGTTTACCTTGTTGGGGTCTGCCTTACGCCCTATAGTGGCGACGACACTTGTCTCAAGACACTCCACAGGTTGAGCAAAGATTTTGCACCTGACAGTACAGGAGCATAATCTCCCGCCTGAGACCATTACCCTGGCTCATCAACTTGCGCAGGGTTTAGTCTCTGTGTGCGATGCCACTTTGATGCTGCCCCTTTAATATCTGGGGCCCATATCTCTGCTGTGGTGCTGCGTCGCCTTATCTGGCTAAAATGCTGGTCGGCCGACCTAGCTTCCACAAAGCTCCTGGCTGACTTGCCCTTTAAAGGCGGTAGACTGTTTGGTGCCGCCCTGGATGACATTATTAAGGATGTCACAGGGGGTGGGAGCACCTTCCTTTCTTGGTCTGTTAAGGGAAAGGAGCCCCACCATAGGCCGGGCCCTTCCTTTCCGGCGAAGAATACATTTTTCGTCAGTCAGAGACCACGGGTAAGCCCGCCCAGACTGAAAAAAGTGCGGCTGGGGGACATAAGCGTCCCTGGGTGCGTAAGCCTACCAAGCAAGCTCCCAAGCCCGCTGCAGCATGAAGTCTTGCCCCTGCCCGACCCTGGGGTGGGGGGATGTCTTCGCAGGTTCACAGTTCGGTGGACCTCCTGGATCTCCGACCGGTGGGTGTGCGAGCTGGTCACCACAGGATAGAGTTCAGTTCCTGGCCCCCAGACCAATTCTTTCCCTCAAATCTCCCTCTCCTTCCTGCCCGTCGGGTGGCCCTCTTAGGGGCCGTACAGGATTTGATCAGGTCCGGAGTGATTGTGCCGGTTCCATCACAGGAGAGGTTTCAGGGGTTCTACTCGAATCTGTTTGTAGTCCAAAAAAGGACGGGGTTTGGCCAATCCTGGACCTCAAGGCCCTGAATGCCTTTGTGAAGGTGCAAAAGTTCTGCATGGAATCCATTCACACGGTGATCGCTACACTCCATCAAGGGGATTTTCTGGCGTCCTTGGACATCAAGGACGCCTACTTGCATGTTCCGATCTGCGCAAGTCACCAGAAGTTTCTGCGCTTTGCGATCGGCGAAGTCCACTATCAATTTGTGGCTCTTCCCTTTTGGCCTAGCCTCGGCACCAAAGGTGTTTACCAAGGTGCTTGCTTCGGTTCTAGCTTTGCTGAGACAGCGAGGCATTGCTATCGTGGGCTATCTGGACGATCTTCTAAGAGCAGACTGGCTCAGGATTAGAAGAACGTGTGACTATCGTCAGTCAGACTTCGGGTGGCTCCTGAACATTCAGAAGTCGGTCCTGGTCCCGACTCAGCTTTTGGAGTATCTAGGTCTGATCCTGGACTCCTTGGAGGCAAAGGTTTTCCTACCCCTGGAGAAGTTACTGACACTTCAGCCTGCAGTGCAGGTCCTGACGTACCGAAAATGGTCGTCAATCCGTTTTTTGCATGAGAGTCCTGGGACTCATGGTGGCCTCGTTCGAGGCCGTTCTGTATGCCCAATCCCACACACGGGCATTACAGAAAGAGATCCTGTCCACTTGGGACAAGTCCCCGTTTGTTGTCGTTGGATCTTCAGATCCAGGTGAGTCACCCAGTCAGGGCGTCCCTGGCGTGGGGTTGAGGTCCCTGGCTCTACGGTCCGGGAAGTCGTTCCTCCCCATCCAGTGGACGGTGATGATGACGAACGCCAGCCTGACGGGCTGGGGTGGAGTCTGGGGAGTCCTGTCAGCCCAAGGGCTTTGGACTCCAGATGAAGCCCGTTTGCCCGTATTTCCAGAACATTGATCGGTAATCAGACTGTGCCTCTCCTCGTGGTCGGAGAGACTACTGGATCGCTCCCTCAGGATCTAGTCGGAAAACGCCACGGCGGTGGCGTATGTCAACCATCACGGGGGGACTCGGAGCTCAACTGCGGCTTCAAAGGTCGCCCGCATTCTAGGGTGGTCCGAAAGAAGGGTGCCGGCTCTGTCGGCTGTCTACATTCCGGGCGTAGACTATTAGCAGGCGGACTATCTGAGTCGCCAGACGCTGGACCAGGGAGAGTGGTCCTTGCACCCAGAGGTTTTTCTGTGCTGGCGGTGGGACACGCCGGATGTGGACCTGATGGCCTCTCGACTCAATCGCAAGGTGTCGAGGTTTGTGGCCAGGTCCAGGGACCCTTGGGCGGACGCTTCGAATGCGTTGGTGGCCCCATGGGGTCATTATCACCTGATATATGTTTATCCTCCGCTGCAGCTGCTTCCTCGCCTGCTGCGCAGGGTGGCGACCGAGGAGATTCCGGTGATCCTCATTGCGACGGATTGGCCTCGGCGTCATTGGTACGCTGATCTGGTACGTCTCGTCGCGGACGTTCCTTGGCGGTTGCCAATGAGGGAGGACCTTCTGTCTCAAGGTCCTAAATTTCATCCTGTTTTACAGTCTCTGGTTTTAATAGCATGGCTATTGAAAGCCAGGTGTTGAGAGACCGAGGTCTCTCGGATTCAGTCGTCTCGACCAAGTTAAGGGCACAGAAGTCTTCCTCCAGAAAGATATCTATATCACCGTACCTGGAAAGCTTACATCGCTATGTGCGAAGAGCTGGACTGGCGTCCACGGACGTATTTTTTTTCCCCGGAATCCTGCGGTTCTTGCAGAGTGGCGTGACCCAAAAGCTTGCTTTGAGTACCATTAAGGGTCAGATTTCGACCTTGGCTATCTTCTTTCGGCGACTGCTAGCGGGTCATTCCTTGGTTAGCACCTTTTGTGCAGGGGGTTTGCCATGTGCTCCCTCCTGTTAAACCTCCTCTCCCTCCTTGGGATATGAATTTGGTGCTCGGGATGGGTGGCCTTGTCCTGCAAGTCACCCTATTTGGTCATCCATAAGGATAAGGCGGTGTTGCGTCCGCGACCTTCTTTTTTGCCAAAGGTGGTCTCGGCCTTTCACCTGAATGAGGACATTGTCCTCCCGTCCTTGTGTCCTCACCCATCGCATCCCAGAGTTTGCGCTTCACAGATTGGATGTGGTACGTGCCTTGCGGGTGTACTGGTCTGCTACTGCTTCTATTCCGAAGTATGACTCACTGTTTGTGTCTGTCTCGGGTCCAAAACAGGGCCAAGTTTCGTCTGCCACCGTTTCTACGTAGATCAGACAGCCCGTTTATATAGGCCTATGCCCTCAAGTGGCGCGCGCCTCCCTTCCGGTTATGGCGCATTCCACCAGGGCAATTGGTGCTTCCTGGCCTTTCCGACATCAAGCGTCGGTTGCACAAGTGTGCAAGGCGGCGACCTGGTCGTCCGTTCATACCTTTTCTAAGTTCTATAGGGTTAATGTGGCTGCATCTTCGGATGCTTCCTTCGGCCGTAAGGTGGTGCAGGCCGCTGTTTAATGTTGCAACTCCTCCATTGAGGAGCTCTGCCTTGTTTGGAGTGAAGTTTTTGGTTTTCCATTTATACTGCTCCCATCCCTCTTGACATTGCTTTGGGACATCCCACAGGTAAAGTGTAAGAGGCTGTGTCAGTCCATGGACGATAAGAGAAAATAAGATTTTTGTACTCACCGTAAAATCCGTTTCTCTGACGTCCATGGATGGAAACAGCACCCACCCTTCTTTTCAAGGTTTGTACTGCTTTGTTACGAACTGAGGTCTGCTGACTGCAGTGGGAGGGTTATGTCCAGAGGGACCGCACCCCTGGGTGGGGCTGTTCAGCTCTGGCTTTTTAGAATGTATGTATAACATTTCACATTCTGCCTAGGTCTTCTTCTTTTTTTTTTTTTTTTTTTTTTTTTTTTTTACATACAATGGGTATAGAAAAGCAACACCCCCCTTTTAAAATCACATTTTGTTGCTTTGCAGCCTGAAATGAAGACAGTTTTTTTTTTTTTTTTTTTGTTTTATCCAGCTGTATTTACCCAGTGCAACTTATAACATCCAAGTGAAAGATATAACAATCAAAATTTCAAAAACCGAATCTCTGAGAACAAGGGTAACCCCCCCCCCCTTTCTAAAAATTACTATAGCTAATCACCTTCTCAATGGCACATAAAGCCATTTGACTTTCAGCTGTGGTCATTTTGATTAGCTCAGCATGAAAAGAGCATTTCTGGAGCATTTCAGTCCCTGGTAGTACAACTGAAGCTAACAATCCACTATGGATGGTAAGGCGCTGTCAAAAGATCCCTGGGATAAAGTTGTGGACCGGCACAGTCAGGAGATGGATACAATTATTTTTTTTTTTTTCAAAGGCTTTATCAATGCCTAGAAGCACAGTGACATCTATTATTAAGAAGTAGAAGGTATTTGGTGCAACACAGACTCTCCTTGAATCAGGCCATCGCTCCAAACTGGACGAAAGAGCCAGGAGGAAACTGGTCAGCCAGGCTACCAAGAGGTCTACAGCAACTCTGAAGCATTTGCAGGAATTTATGAGAGAGTGGTCATTGTGTGCATGTGACAACAATATCACAAATTCCCCTCAAATGTGGCTTGTATGGAAGGGTTGCAAGAAAGGCCACATGCAGTCACGACCAGTGTTGGTCATCTTACTTTAAAAATGTAATTAGTTACAGTTACAAATTACTTCTCCCAAAAAGTAATTGTGTTAGTAACTCAGTTACTACATTGAAAAAGTAATTAGTTACCCAGCAAAGTAACTGACTTTTAATGATAGAGTGAGAAGGGGGCAAGCGGACATCTTGTTACACCCACCGGAGTTTTCGATTTCACGGTTATTTTCAACACAAAACTGAGCTTATATGCTTAAATACAGTATTTGGAAATCCGACGGACCGTTTACATGTGTTCTGCCACATTAGCAACCATGTAAGGTCAGCAGGTTTGCTGCTGCTTTTAAAATTTTAACATCTAAACAGTCAGTCAGATTTCCAAATACTGTATTTAAGCATATAAGCTCTGTTTTGTGTTTGAAAATAACTGAAATCTAAAACTCCGGTGGGTGTAACAAGATGTCCGCTTGCCCCCTTCTCACTCTTTCATTACTGTGCAGGAGTGTGGGGTTAAAATGTAAAAGGGAAAAGAAGGGTGCACCGACCTAGTGCATTACCAATGGCTAGATTTATTTGAAATTGAATAGAAGATCATGAATACTCACAAAACAAGTAAAAGACCACTCCATCAAAGGGATAGATGCCTCCGGAAGGCCTCCTGCTGGAACCACACAACCAGAGAGTCCAGATGACATAAAATACAGCTACGGCTTACGCGTTGCAAGGGCGAACCCTCTTCCTCAGAGCCAAAAGTAATAGTACCTGGATCTTTCTCTGGCCCCCTTTTTATTTGTATATCTATATATCTCTCGTATATACTTGAGTATAAGCCGAGGCACCTAATTTTAACACAAAAAACTGGGAAAACATATTAACTCGAGTATAAGCCTAGGGTGTCCATGTGCATGCCTCGCTGTGTCCATTCCACACTGTGTCCATTATAACACTGTGTCATGACTAGACTGAAGTTTAACATGGGAGTCTATGGAAGGGGTGCCAGGATTTGAAAAATCGGTGCTCTCCGGCCATAGGTCCCCCGTGCCAAGTGTGGGGTCCAGGGGACCTACGGCCGGCCGGTACCGGGTCCCCAAAGTCCGGGAGATCAGGCGCAAAAAGATGACTCGAGTATAAGCCGAGGGGGGCATTTTCAACACAAAGTGCTAAAAACTTGGCTTATACGTGTGTGTGTGTGTGTGTGTGTGTGTGTGTGTGTGTTGTATATATATATATATATATATATATATATATATATATATATATATATATTGTGAGGGGGTTAGCTCGGCAGCGGGTGTGTGTGACCCCCGGGATGGGCTCCCCACACAAAAACAGGCCCAGCAAACGGAGGTTGTGGTTTTCAAAATCAAAAAAAAGGTGCGGTTTATTTTCTATTTACAGTGACAAAACACAGCAAAGCCAAAAGAAACATATAAACAAAATAAATCCTGGTCAACTTGACCTCTGACTAAACATACAGGTTTCCTAACTAACAACTGGGATCAGCCTAGTGCTGTCCTAGTCCCTAAGTCCCTGGTTTTAAATGTCCAAGCAAATAGCCACACAGGCTTTGTCTCACCGCACAGGGGTTCACTCTCCCTAGACAGTCCACACAGGTCTGGGTCCAGGCATGAGCAAACACCTAATGAATCTGGGAGTTTTTATAGAGGCCTTAAACGAACTGACAGGCTTCAGCTGGTCTCATCAACTCCCTGCCTGCACGACGCCCAGCCCTCTCCCTAGAGGTATGAGTCATCCATGAGCCCACTAGCCTTAGCTGGGCTTATACAACTCTCCACCTAGTTGTATAAGTCGGCGTAAAGCCTGAATCTGGGCGAAATATATCTACCCCCCTGGATGCAACCAGGTGACTTTACCTTCCTGCTGTCACATACCCCCCCCTCTTGTTTTAACCTCGGGGTTGGAACACCAGCAATCAGGCATTCATGTACTCGAGACAAAGCATCCACATTCCCCATTTGAACGCCAGGGCGATGCTTTACTGTGAAGTTGAATTCCTGGAGGGCCAGGAACCACCTATTCACTCTTCTATTTGTTTCCTTGTTTTGAGCCATCCACTTTAACGGAGCGTGATCCGTAACCATGTCAAAGTGCCTACCTAGCAGGTAGTACCGAAGGGAATCTAGAGCCCACTTCACCGCTAAACACTCCTTTTCAACGGTGGCGTAATTTACCTCATGGGACTTCAACTTCCTGCTGAGGTAAATGACTGGGTGCTCTTCCCCGTTCCAGACCTGGGACAATACTGCTCCTAACCCCACATCTGACGCATCACTTTGTACGACAAAGTCTTTAGAGAAGTCGGGTGAGTACAACACTGGCTGGCTACATAAGGCTTGTTTCAAGAATTGGAATGCTGCCTCAGCCTCGGGGGTCCATTTAATCATGACCGACCCTTTCCCCTTCGTTAGGTTGGTTAGGGGCACAGCCTTAGAAGCAAAGTGGGGAATGAATCGCCGATAATACCCAGCGATTCCCAGAAAGGCTCGTACCTGCTTCTTGCTGTTGGGACGTGGCCAACTCTGGATGGCCTCGACTTTGTTGAGTTGGGGTTTTATTACTCCCCTCCCAATGGTGTACCCAAGATATTTGGCCTCCTCCTGCCCAATGGTACACTTCTTGGGGTTAGCCGTAAACCCCGCTTCCCGAACAGAGTCCAGGACTGCTTGCACTTTTGGCAGATGTGAGGCCCAATCTGTGCTATGGACAATTACGTCATCCAGGTAAGCCGCAGCATACTTCCGATGGGGCCTCAGCATCTGGTCCATTTTCCGCTGGAATGTGGCCGGCGCATTCTGTAACCCGAACGGCATTCTTTTATATTGGAACGCCCCGTCTGGGGTTACAAATGCGGTTTTCTCTTTGGCCAATTTGGCCAGGGGGATTTGCCAATACCCTTTTGTGAGGTCAAGAGTCGTCATGTATCGGGCTGTTCCCAGCCGGTCGATCAACTCATCTATACGTGGCATGGGGTAGGTGTCAAATTTTGTAACTTTGTTCAACTGACGAAAATCGTTACAAAATCGCCAGCTCCCATCCGGTTTAGGCACCAACACAATGGGACTAGACCAATCACTTTGGGACTCCTCTATCACCCCTAAGTTCAGCATTTTCTGTACTTCCTCCCGTATTGCCTCCCGTCGGGCCTCTGGGATCCGATAGGGTTTTAACTTCACCCTTTCACCTGGCGGGGTAATGATGTCATGCTCTACCCCAAATGTTTGTCCCGGCAGCTCAGAGAATACCTCCTTGTTGCGAAGCACAAACTCCTTAACCTCCTGTTGTTGGGGTTGTGACAAGGTGGCTGCTATTCCAACCTCAGGAATCACGCAACCAGTTTGAGCTGGTGACCAAGTGTCTGCGACTAGGGACTCTCTATCCCTCCAGGCTTTCAACAGATTAACGTGATAGATCTGTTCGGGCTTTCGCCTTCCTGGTTGTCTGACCTTGTAATTCACTTCGCTCACTTTTTCCATTATCTCGTAGGGGCCTTGCCATTTGGCAAGGAATTTACTTTCAACCGTAGGGACAAGTACCAGTATCCTATCCCCCGGGGAAAAGGTACGGGTCTTGGCTCCACGGTTGTACACTCTCTGCTGTGCTAACTGCGCTTGGGCCAAATGTTCCTTCACGATGGGCATTACCTGTGCAATTCGGTCTTGCATCAGGGCGACATGCTCAATCACACTCCTGTGGGGAGAACTCTCACTTTCCCAAGTTTCCTTGGCAATATCCAACAGCCCTCTTGGGTGTCTCCCATACAGTAACTCAAAGGGGGAGAATCCCGTAGAGGATTGGGGCACCTCCCTAATAGCAAACATCAGATAAGGAAGTAGACAGTCCCAATCCTTTCCATCTCTATCCACCACTTTCTTCAACATTTGTTTTAGGGTTTTGTTGAATCTTTCAACCAGCCCATCGGTTTGGGGGTGATACACAGATGTACGTAATTGCGTCACTTTGAACAATTTACACAGCTCCTTCATAACCCGGGACATAAAGGGTGTACCTTGGTCCGTAAGCAGTTCTTTACAAATACCCACCCGGCTAAACACAAGAGATAGCTCTTTGGCTATGGTTTTGGCCGAGGTATTTCGGAGAGGGATCGCTTCTGGATAACGGGTGGCATAGTCCATTATAACTAATATGTACTGGTGCCCCCTAGCGGACTTGATTATAGGACCTACCAAATCCATGGCGATCCTCTCAAACGGGACCTCAATGATGGGTAGAGGGACCAGCGGGCTACGGAAATGTGGCATCGGGCCGACCTCTGACACACAGGGCAGGAGGAACAATAATTTTCTATGTCCTTCATCACCCCCGGCCAATAGAATCTCTGTAATACCCTCTCTCGGGTTTTCTCTGTCCCCAGATGACCTCCAAGAATGTGCCCATGGGCCAACTCCAACACCAACTTCCTGTAAGGTTTGGGCACCACAAGCTGCTCAACGGTTTCTTCTGCCCTTTTTGCCACCCGATACAGTAGGTCCTTCTCTACGCTGAAGTATGGGTAAGTGCAGGTATTATCTGGGTTCACTAACTCGCCATCTATTTTCACTACGTTTTCGCGTGCCTTTATTAGGGCGGGGTCTTTCAACTGTTCTGTGGCAAAGTTTTCCCTGTGAACCTCAAGATCAGAAAACTCCACAGACGGTAGGTTTTCGTCTGAGGAGGTGGGCTCCTCTCCAGTTTCTTGAGTCTCCCCTGCCAATACTGATAAGGGAAATTCCGGAGAGTCCTCACCACTCTCAGGGGAGTTCTGGCTATCACATTCCTGGTACATAGGGGCACCAGTGGGGGGCTCAGGATCATCCCACAGTTCCCAGAACTTCGGAAAATCCCTTCCCACAATGGCGTCATACGGTAACTGAGATACTAAGCCCACTGGATGAGAGAGGGTACCTTTGGGGGTCTCGAAACACACTGTAGTCACTGGATACTCTCGGGTGTCCCCATGCACACAAATAACAGCTACCTTGCTATTCCCAGAGACCTCTGTTTTAACTAACTCAGCCTTTATCAGGGTCACAAGGCTACCTGAATCCAGCAATACCACAACATTTCTACCATTAACACACATTTTGCATAAATGTTTCTCAATTCCTCGAATGGCAGTGCATGCGACTGTCGCACACAGCGACTGACGTCTGCCCGTCAGAAAGTCACACTGCATGGGTTCCTCCACAACCGGGCAATTGGCTGCAATATGTCCCGCTTGCCGGCAGCGGTAGCAAACGATCCTTCTTGCCGCCTCTTGAGCCGCTGATTTCCCAGGCTGTTCTCGCCAATCTTGGGGTAGAGCTCCCACCCTCTCACTCTCTCCACCCTTACCCCTTGGAATCCTCTTATCCGCCCCTGGGGATGGTCTGGTCTTAGGGTGGAAAGTCCGAGTGTCTCTGGAAGAGGCCGTCAGGTTCTCTGTAGCCAAGTATTTCTCCACACGATCCACAAGACCATCGGCCGTCTCTGGGTCTCCATGGCTTACCCACTTTTGGATGGCAGTAGGAAGAGCTCTCAAAAACCGATCCATTACAACACGTTCCACAATCTTTGGTGCGGACAAAGTCTCTGGCTGTAGCCACTTTCTGCTCAGGTGAATGAGATCATACATTTGAGACCTGGGGGGTTTTCCAAGCTGGAAAGTCCAGTTATGCACACGCTGAGCCCGGACAGCCTGGGTGACACCCAGCCTTGCCAATATCTCAGCTTTTAGCATCACATAGTCTTTTGCTTGGTCAGGCTCTAGGTCATAGTAAGCCTTCTGCGATTCACCAGTTAACAGAGGAGCCACCAGTCCAGCCCACTGCTCCTCAGGCCACTTTTCTCTTTCAGCAGTCCTTTCAAATGTGGTCAAAAATACCTCTGGATCATCCTCTCCAGTCATTTTTGTCAATAAACGACTCACCCCAAAGGACGCGGTATTAGTGGGACGGCTTTCCTCACTGGTCTGCGGACGTTGCTGCATTACTGCTTCCATTTGTTGTAGTCTCTGCTCTTGCTTCTGTAACAGGTCTATGAAGCGGGCCTCAGATTGCTGCTGGGCTTGTTGCTGAGCTTCCAGACTCTGTTGGTGAGCTTGCTGCTGGGCTGCAAGGCTCTGTTGATGAGCTTGCTGCTGGGCTGCGAAGTTCTGTTGTTGAGCTGCAAGGCTCTTTTGCAAACCTGCATTTGTCTGCTGTTGATTGGCATTTGCTAGAGCCAGCTGCTTCAGTATCTCCTCCATGCTGGCTTAAAAAAAACTGCCCGCATTCTCCACCAACTGTGAGGGGGTTAGCTCGGCAGCGGGTGTGTGACCCCCGGGATGGGCTCCCCACACAAAAACAGGCCCAGCAAACGGAGGTTGTGGTTTTCAAAATCAAAAAAAAGGTGCGGTTTATTTTCTATTTACAGTGACAAAACACAGCAAAGCCAAAAGAAACATATAAACAAAATAAATCCTGGTCAACTTGACCTCTGACTAAACATACAGGTTTCCTAACTAACAACTGGGATCAGCCTAGTGCTGTCCTAGTCCCTAAGTCCCTGGTTTTAAATGTCCAAGCAAATAGCCACACAGGCTTTGTCTCACCGCACAGGGGTTCACTCTCCCTAGACAGTCCACACAGGTCTGGGTCCAGGCATGAGCAAACACCTAATGAATCTGGGAGTTTTTATAGAGGC